>CAXARA010001416.1:0-37314 GCA_963971135.1 Stenus bimaculatus
TTTTCTAAAAATAATGCGTTTTTCTTAAAAATCAAACAAAAACTGCTGTAACTTTTTTATTTCTTTATAAAAAAATGTAAATTTTGTTTAAATAATTTTATTTTCATGAAATCTAATTAGAAATGTAGTTTTAAAATTTTTCGGTCGATTATTTTTGAAATTATACCAAAAAAACGTTTTTCTTAAAAATCACACAAAAACTGCAGAAACTTTTTTATTTCTTTATAAAAAAATGTAAATTTTGTTTAAATAATTTTATTTTCATGAAATCTAATTAGAAATGTAGTTTTAAAATTTTTCGGACGATTACTTTTAAAATTATATCAAAAAAACGTTATTTTTTAGAAATAATGCGTTTTTCTTAAAAATCAAACAAAAACTGCTGTAACTTTTTTATTTCTTTATAAAAAAATGTAAATTTTGTTTAAATAATTTTATTTTCATGAAATCTAATTAGAAATGTAGTTTTAAAATTTTTCGGTCGATTATTTTTAAAATTATACCAAAAAAACGTTTTTCTTAAAAATCACACAAAAACTGCAGAAACTTTTTTATTTCTTTATAAAAAAATGTAAATTTTGTTTAAATAATTTTATTTTCATGAAATCTAATTAGAAATGTAGTTTTAAAATTTTTCGGTCGATTATTTGTAAAATTATACCAAAAAAACGTTTTTCTTAAAAATCACACAAAAACTGCAGAAACTTTTTTATTTCTTTATAAAAAAATGTAAATCTTGTTTAAATAATTTTATTTTCATGAAATCTAATTAGAAATGTAGTTTTAAAATTTTTCGGACGATTACTTTTAAAATTATATCAAAAAAACGTTATTTTTTAGAAATAATGCGTTTTTCTTAAAAATCAAACAAAAACTGCTGTAACTTTTTTATTTCTTTATAAAAAAATGTAAATTTTGTTTAAATAATTTTATTTTCATGAAATCTAATTAGAAATGTAGTTTTAAAATTTTTCGGTCGATTATTTTTAAAATTATACCAAAAAAACGTTTTTCTTAAAAATCACACAAAAACTGCAGAAACTTTTTTATTTCTTTATAAAAAAATGTAAATTTTGTTTAAATAATTTTATTTTCATGAAATCTAATTAGAAATGTAGTTTTAAAATTTTTCGGACGATTACTTTTAAAATTATATCAAAAAAACGCTATTTTTTAGAAATAATGCGTTTTTCTTAAAAATCAAACAAAAACTGCTGTAACTTTTTTATTTCTTTATAAAAAAATGTAAATTTTGTTTAAATAATTTTATTTTCATGAAATCTAATTAGAAATGTAGTTTTAAAATTTTTCGGTCGATTATTTTTAAAATTATACCAAAAAAACGTTTTTCTTAAAAATCACACAAAAACTGCAGAAACTTTTTTATTTCTTTATAAAAAAATGTAAATTTTGTTTAAATAATATTATTTTCATGAAATCTAATTAGAAATGTAGTTTTAAAATTTTTCGGACGATTACTTTTAAAATTATATCAAAAAAACGTTATTTTTTAGAAATAATGCGTTTTTCTTAAAAATCAAACAAAAACTGCTGTAACTTTTTTATTTCTTTATAAAAAAATGTAAATTTTGTTTAAATAATATTATTTTCATGAAATCTAATTAGAAATGTAGTTTTAAAATTTTTCGGACGATTACTTTTAATGTAAATTTTGTTTAAATAATTTTATTTTCATGAAATCTAATTAGAAATGTAGTTTTAAAATTTTTTGGACGATTACTTTTAAAATTATATCAAAAAAACGTTATTTTTTAGAAATAATGCGTTTTTCTTAAAAATCAAACAAAAACTGCTGTAACTTTTTTATTTCTTTATAAAAAAATGTAAATTTTGTTTAAATAATTTTATTTATGAAATCTAATTAGAAATGTAGTTTTAAAAT
Source organism: Stenus bimaculatus (assembly GCA_963971135.1). Classification (NCBI taxonomy): domain Eukaryota; kingdom Metazoa; phylum Arthropoda; class Insecta; order Coleoptera; family Staphylinidae; genus Stenus; species Stenus bimaculatus. The sequence continues at coordinate 1,904 of CAXARA010001416.1, forward strand.
TTTCCGGTCGATTATTTTTAAAATTATACCAAAAAAACGTTTTTCTTAAAAATCACACAAAAACTGCAGAAACTTTTTTATTTCTTTATAAAAAAATGTAAATTTTGTTTAAATAATATTATTTTCATGAAATCTAATTAGAAATGTAGTTTTAAAATTTTTCGGACGATTACTTTTAAAATTATATCAAAAAAACGTTATTTTTTAGAAATAATGCGTTTTTCTTAAAAATCAAACAAAAACTGCTGTAACTTTTTTATTTCTTTATAAAAAAATGTAAATTTTGTTTAAATAATTTTATTTTCATGAAATCTAATTAGAAATGTAGTTTTAAAATTTTTCGGTCGATTATTTTTAAAATTATACCAAAAAAACGTTTTTCTTAAAAATCACACAAAAACTGCAGAAACTTTTTTATTTCTTTATAAAAAAATGTAAATTTTGTTTAAATAATTTTATTTTCATGAAATCTAATTAGAAATGTAGTTTTAAAATTTTTCGGACGATTACTTTTAAAATTATATCAAAAAAACGTTATTTTTTAGAAATAATGCGTTTTTCTTAAAAATCAAACTAAAACTGCTGTAACTTTTTTATTTCTTTATAAAAAAATGTAAATTTTGTTGAAATAATTTTATTTTCATGAAATCTAATTAGAAATGTAGTTTTAAAATTTTTCGGTCGTTTATTTTTAAAATTATACCAAAAAAACGTTTTTCTTAAAAATCACCCAAAAACTGCAGAAACTTTTTTATTTCTTTATAAAAAAATGTAAATTTTGTTTAAATAATATTATTTTCATGAAATGTAATTAGAAATGTAGTATTAAAATTTTTCGGACGATTACTTTTAAAATTATATCAAAAAAACGTTATTTTTTAGAAATAATGCGTTTTTCTTAAAAATCAAACAAAAACTGCTGTAACTTTTTTATTTCTTTATAAAAAAATGTAAATTTTGTTTAAATAATATTATTTTCATGAAATCTAATTAGAAATGTAGTTTTAAAATTTTTCGGACGATTACTTTTAAAATTATATCAAAAAAACGTTATTTTTTAGAAATAATGCGTTTTTCTTAAAAATCAAACAAAAACTGCTGTAAATTTTTTATTTCTTTATAAAAAAATGTAAATTTTGTTTAAATAATTTTATTTTCATGAAATCTAATTAGAAATGTAGTTTTAAAATTTTTCGGTCGATTATTTTTAAAATTATACCAAAAAAACGTTTTTCTTAAAAATCAAACTAAAACTGCTGTAACTTTTTTATTTCTTTATAAAAAAATGTAAATTTTGTTTAAATAATATTATTTTCATGAAATCTAATTAGAAATGTAGTTTTAAAATTTTTCGGACGATTACTTTTAAAATTATATCAAAAAAACGTTATTTTTTAGAAATAATGCGTTTTTCTTAAAAATCAAACTAAAACTACTGTAACTTTTTTATTTCTTTATAAAAAAATGTAAATTTTGTTTAAATAATTTTATTTTCATGAAATCTAATTAGAAATGTAGTTTTAAAATTTTTGGTCGATCATTTTTAAAATTATACCAAAAAAACGTTTTTCTTAAAAATCACACAAAAACTGCAGAAACTTTTTTATTTCTTTATAAAAAAATGTAAATTTTGTTTAAATAATTTTATATTCATGAAATCTAATTAGAAATGTAGTTTTAAAATTTTTCGGACGATTACTTTTAAAATTATATCAAAAAAACGTTATTTTTTAAAAATAATGCGTTTTTCTTAAAAATCAAACAAAAACTGCTGTAACTTTTTTATTTCTTTATAAAAAAATGTAAATTTTGTTTAAATAATTTTATTTTCATGAAATCTAATTAGAAATGTAGTTTTAAAATTTTTCGGTCGATTATTTTTAAAATTATACCAAAAAAACGTTTTTCTTAAAAATCACACAAAAACTGCAGAAACTTTTTTATTTCTTTATAAAAAAATGTAAATTTTGTTTAAATAATATTATTTTCATGAAATCTAATTAGAAATGTAGTTTTAAATTTTTTCGGACGATTACTTTTAAAATTATATCAAAAAAACGTTATTTTTTAGAAATAATGCGTTTTTCTTAAAAATCAAACAAAAACTGCTGTAACTTTTTTATTTCTTTATAAAAAAATGTAAATTTTGTTTAAATAATATTATTATCATGAAATCTAATTAGAAATGTAGTTTTAAAATTTTTCGGTCGATTATTTTTAAAATTATACCAAAAAAACGTTTTTCTTAAAAATCACACAAAAACTGCAGAAACTTTATTATTTCTTTATAAAAAAATGTAAATTTTGTTTAAATAATTTTATTTTCATGAAATCTAATTAGAAATTTTTTTTTTTATTTTTATTTATTTATTTTTTTATTTATTTATATACTAGCCATAGAATTGTTACAATTATTAGCTTAGTCAATTAATTATAGATATAAAATCAAATTACAAAAATTACTACATACTAACAACAAGATACTAAAATTAAATACAAATGATACAGTGACAATGATAATAAACGAGTAATACATACATATATTAGCTTAATTTATTTATAATTATTACAGTGAGTAAAGTACTCATCAATTGAATAAATGGGTTCTGATAATAGGAATTCTTTAACTCTCTTTTTAAATTGATTACGATTGACCGTTTTTAAATGATCTGGTAGTGCATTAAAAAGTTTTATTGAAGTTATATCAGTACCATTCTGAACCTTGGTTTTTTTTGCAAAGGGAACATATAGTTTATCTGCATTACGAGTAACATAAGAATTTATGTCACTACAAATTTGATATTTTTCCTCATTTTTCTTTATGAACGAAATACTCTCCAATATATATATTGAAACAATTGTTAGAATTTGATGTTCTTTAAAAACATTGCGGCAGCTGGAATTTACTGGAAGTCTGAGCATTGTACGTATAATTCTCTTTTGTAAAATAAATATTTTTTGCACACAAGATGACTTACCCCAACAGGTTATACCATATGTTAAATGTGATTGCACACATGCATAATAGAATAGTTTTAGTGTATCTGTATTTAGACTTGATCGTAAACGTAACATTGCATAGTTTTTTCCACTTAATATTTTACAAAGGAAATCAATATGAGAGCTCCAATTTAAATCGGTATCAAAAAACACTCCAAGGAATTTAGTCCTATGTTCATGAACCATCGACCTATCATCTTTAATGAGAAAACTTCTATCCTGAAAATATTGAGACTGTAAAAATGTAATGAATAAACATTTGTTATTGTTTAAAACAAGTTTGTTATTAAAACACCAGCTATTCATTTCAACCAAACATTGATTGCAGTTTAGTTGTAGATCTTCATAGTTTTTACCAGATACTAGACATGAAGTGTCATCTGCAAATAAAGTAGGATAAGAGGTTGTGAAGTTGGTTGGAAGATCGTTAATTAAGTTAAAATAATTAAGTTTTAAAATTTTTCGGACGATTACTTTTAAAATTATATCAAAAAAACGTTATTTTTTAGAAATAATGCGTTTTTCTTAAAAATCAAACAAAAACTGCTGTAACTTTTTTATTTCTTTATAAAAAAATGTAAATTTTGTTTAAATAATTTTATTTTCATGAAATTCAATTAGAAATGTAGTTTTAAAATTTTTCGGTCGATTATTTTTAAAATTATACCAAAAAAACGTTTTTCTTAAAAATCACACAAAAACTGCAGAAACTTTTTTATTTCTTTATAAAAAAATGTAAATTTTGTTTAAATAATATTATTTTCATGAAATCTAATTAGAAATGTAGTTTTAAAATTTTTCGGTCGATTATTTTTAAAATTATACCAAAAAAACGTTTTTCTTAAAAATCACACAAAAACTGCAGAAACTTTATTATTTCTTTATAAAAAAATGTAAATTTTGTTTAAATAATTTTATTTTCATGAAATCTAATTAGAAATGTAGTTTTAAAATTTTTCGGACGATTACTTTTAAAATTATATCAAAAAAAACGTTATTTTTTAAAAATTATGCGTTTTTCTTAAAAATCAAACAAAAACTGCTGTAACTTTTTTATTTCTTTATAAAAAAATGTAAATTTTGTTTAAATAATTTTATTTTCATGAAATCTAATTAGAAATGTAGTTTTTAAATTTTTCGGTCGATTATTTTTAAAATTATACCAAAAAAACCTTTTTCTTAAAAATCACACAAAAACTGCAGAAACTTTTTTATTTCTTTATAAAAAAATGTAAATTTTGTTTAAATAATTTTATTTTCATGAAATCTAATTAGAAATGTAGTTTTAAAATTTTTCGGACGATTACTTTTAAAATTATATCAAAAAAACGTTATTTTTTAGAAATAATGCGTTTTTCTTAAAAATCAAACAAAAACTGCTGTAACTTTTTTATTTCTTTATAAAAAAATGTAAATTTTGTTTAAATAATTTTATTTTCATGAAATCTAATTAGAAATGTAGTTTTAAAATTTTTCGGTCGATTATTTTTAAAATTATACCAAAAAAACGTTTTTCTTAAAAATCACACAAAAACTGCAGAAACTTTTTTATTTCTTTATAAAAAAATGTAAATTTTGTTTAAATAATTTTATCTTCATGAAATCTAATTAGAAATGTAGTTTTAAAATTTTTCTGTCTATTATTTTTGAAATTATACCAAAAAAACGTTATTTTTTAGAAATAATGCGTTTTTCTTAAAAATCAAACAAAAACTGCTGTAACTTTTTTATTTCTTTATAAAAAAATGTAAATTTTGTTTAAATAATATTATTTTCATGAAATCTAATTAGAAATGTAGTTTTAAAATTTTTCGGACGATTACTTTTAAAATTATATCAAAAAAACGTTATTTTTTAGAAATAATGCGTTTTTCTTAAAAATCAAACAAAAACTGCTGTAACTTTTTTATTTCTTTATAAAAAAATGTAAATTTTGTTTAAATAATATTATTATCATGAAATCTAATTAGAAATGTAGTTTTAAAATTTTTCGGACGATTACTTTTAAAATTATATCAAAAAAACGTTATTTTTTAGAAATAATGCGTTTTTCTTAAAAATCAAACAAAAACTGCTGTAACTTTTTTATTTCTTTATAAAAAAATGTAAATTTTGTTTAAATAATTTTATTTTCATGAAATCTAATTAGAAATGTAGTTTTAAAATTTTTCGGTCGATTATTTTTAAAATTATACCAAAAAAACGTTTTTCTTAAAAATCACACAAAAACTGCAGAAACTTTTTTATTTCTTTATGAAAAAATGTATATTTTGTTTAAATAATTTTATTTTCATGAAATCTAATTAGAAATGTAGTTTTAAAATTTTTCGGACGATTACTTTTAAAATTATATCAAAAAAACGTTATTTTTTAGAAATAATGCGTTTTTCTTAAAAATCAAACAAAAACTGCTGTAACTTTTTTATTTCTTTATAAAAAAATGTAAATTTTGTTTAAATAATTTTATTTTCATGAAATCTAATTAGAAATGTAGTTTTAAAATTTTTCGGTCGATTATTTTTAAAATTATACCAAAAAAACGTTTTTCTTAAAAATCACACAAAAACTGCAGAAACTTTATTATTTCTTTATAAAAAAATGTAAATTTTGTTTAAATAATTTTATTTTCATGAAATCTAATTAGAAATGTAGTTTTAAAATTTTTCGGACGATTACTTTTAAAATTATATCAAAAAAAACGTTATTTTTTAAAAATTATGCGTTTTTCTTAAAAATCAAACAAAAACTGCTGTAACTTTTTTATTTCTTTATAAAAAAATGTAAATTTTGTTTAAATAATTTTATTTTCATGAAATCTAATTAGAAATGTAGTTTTTAAATTTTTCGGTAGATTATTTTTAAAATTATACCAAAAAAACGTTTTTCTTAAAAATCACACAAAAACTGCAGAAACTTTTTTATTTCTTTATAAAAAAATGTAAATTTTGTTTAAATAATTTTATTTTCATGAAATCTAATTAGAAATTTAGTTTTAAAATTTTTCGGACGATTACTTTTAAAATTATATCAAAAAAACGTTATTTTTTAGAAATAATGCGTTTTTCTTAAAAATCAAACAAAAACTGCTGTAACTTTTTTATTTCTTTATAAAAAAATGTAAATTTTGTTTAAATAATTTTATTTTCATGAAATCTAATTAGAAATGTAGTTTTAAAATTTTTCGGTCGATTATTTTTAAAATTATACCAAAAAAACGTTTTTCTTAAAAATCACACAAAAACTGCAGAAACTTTTTTATTTCTTTATAAAAAAATGTAAATTTTGTTTAAATAATTTTATTTTCATGAAATCTAATTAGAAATGTAGTTTTAAAATTTTTTGGACGATTACTTTTAAAATTATATCAAAAAAACGTTATTTTTTAGAAATAATGCGTTTTTCTTAAAAATCAAACAAAAACTGCTGTAACTTTTTTATTTCTTTATAAAAAAATGTAAATTTTGTTTAAATAATTTTATTTTCATGAAATCTAATTAGAAATGTAGTTTTAAAATTTTTCGGTCGATTATTTTTAAAATTATACCAAAAAAACGTTTTTCTTAAAAATCACACAAAAACTGCAGAAACTTTTTTATTTCTTTATAAAAAAATGTAAATTTTGTTTAAATAATTTTATTTTCATGAAATCTAATTAGAAATGTAGTTTTAAAATTTTTCTGTCTATTATTTTTGAAATTATACCAAAAAAACGTTATTTTTTAGAAATAATGCGTTTTTCTTAAAAATCAAAAAAAAACTGCTGTAACTTTTTTATTTCTTTATAAAAAAATGTAAATTTTGTTTAAATAATTTTATTTTCATGAAATCTAATTAGAAATGTAGTTTTAAAATTTTTCTGTCGATTATTTTTAAAATTATACCAAAAAAACGTTATTTTTTAGAAATAATGCGTTTTTCTTAAAAATCAAACAAAAACTGCTGTAACTTTTTTATTTCTTTATAAAAAAATGTAAATTTTGTTTAAATAATTTTATTTTCATGAAATCTAATTAGAAATGTAGTTTTAAAATTTTTCGGTCGATTATTTTTAAAATTATACCAAAAAAACATTTTTCTTAAAAATCACACAAAAACTGCAGAAACTTTTTATTTCTTTATAAAAAAATGTAAATTTTGTTTAAATAATTTTATTTTCATGAAATCTAATTAGAAATGTAGTTTTAAAATTTTTCGGACGATTACTTTTAAAATTATATCAAAAAAACGTTATTTTTTAGAAATAATGCGTTTTTCTTAAAAATCAAACTAAAACTGCAGAAACTTTTTTATTTCTTTATAAAAAAATGTAAATTTTGTTTAAATAATTTTATTTTCATGAAATCTAATTAGAAATGTAGTTTTAAAATTTTTCGGACGATTACTTTTAAAATTATATCAAAAAAACGTTATTTTTTAGAAATAATGCGTTTTTCTTAAAAATCAAACAAAAACTGCTGTAACTTTTTTATTTCTTTATAAAGAAATGTAAATTTTGTTAATTTTATTTTCATGAAATCTAATTAGAAATGTAGTTTTAAAATTTTTCGGTCGATTATTTTTAAAATTATACCAAAAAAACGTTTTTCTTAAAAATCACACAAAAACTGCAGAAACTTTTTTATTTCTTTATAAAAAAATGTAAATTTTGTTTAAATAATTTTATTTTCATGAAATCTAATTAGAAATGTAGTTTTAAAATTTTTCGGACGATTACTTTTAAAATTATATCAAAAAAACGTTATTTTTAGAAATAATGCGTTTTTCTTAAAAATCAAACGAAAACTGCTGTAACTTTTTTATTTCTTTATAAAAAAATGTAAATTTTGTTTAAATAATTTTATTTTCATGAAATCTAATTAGAAATGTAGTTTTAAAATTTTTCGGTCGATTATTTTTAAACTTATACCAAAAAAACGTTTTTCTTAAAAATCACACAAAAACTGCAGAAACTTTTTTATTTCTTTATAAAAAAATGTAAATTTTGTTTAAATAATTTTATTTTCATGAAATCTAATTAGAAATGTAGTTTTAAAATTTTTCGGACGATTACTTTTAAAATTATATCAAAAAAAACGTTATTTTTTAGAAATAATGCGTTTTTCTTAAAAATCAAACAAAAACTGCTGTAACTTTTTTATTTCTTTATAAAAAAATGTAAATTTTGTTTAAATAATTTTATTTTCATGAAATCTAATTAGAAATGTAGTTTTAAAATTTTTCGGTCGATTATTTTTAAAATTATACCAAAAAAACGTTTTTCTTAAAAATCACACAAAAACTGCAGAAACTTTTTTATTTCTTTATAAAAAAATGTAAATTTTGTTTAAATAATATTATTTTCATGAAATCTAATTAGAAATGTAGTTTTAAAATTTTTCGGACGATTACTTTTAAAATTATATCAAAAAAACGTTATTTTTTAGAAATAATGCGTTTTTCTTAAAAATCAAACAAAAACTGCTGTAACTTTTTTATTTCTTTATAAAAAAATGTAAATTTTGTTTAAATAATATTATTTTCATGAAATCTAATTAGAAATGTAGTTTTAAAATTTTTCGGACGATTACTTTTAAAATTATATCAAAAAAACGTTATTTTTTAGAAATAATGCGTTTTTCTTAAAAATCAAACAAAAACTGCTGTAACTTTTTTATTTCTTTATAAAAAAATGTAAATTTTGTTTAAATAATTTTATTTTCATGAAATCTAATTAGAAATGTAGTTTTAAAATTTTTCGGTCGATTATTTTTAAAATTATACCAAAAAAACGTTTTTCTTAAAAATCACACAAAAACTGCAGAAACTTTTTTATTTCTTTATAAAAAAATGTAAATTTTGTTTAAATAATATTATTTTCATGAAATCTAATTAGAAATGTAGTTTTAAAATTTTTCGGACGATTACTTTTAAAATTATATCAAAAAACGTTATTTTTTAGAAATGATGCGTTTTTCTTAAAATTCAAACAAAAACTGCTGTAACTTTTTTATTTCTTTATAAAAAAATGTAAATTTTGTTTATATAATTTTATTTTCATGAAATCTAATTAGAAATGTAGTTTTAAAATTTTTCGGTCGATTATTTTTAAAATAATACAAAAAAAACGTTTTTCTTAAAAATCACACAAAAACTGCAGAAACTTTTTTATTTCTTTATAAAAAAATGTAAATTTTGTTTAAATAATTTTATTTTCATGAAATCTAATTAGAAATGTAGTTTTAAAATTTTTCGGACGATTACTTTTAAAATTATATCAAAAAAACGTTATTTTTTAGAAATAATGCGTTTTTCTTAAAAATCAAACAAAAACTGCTGTAACTTTTTTATTTCTTTATAAAAAAATGTAAATTTTGTTTAAATAATTTTATTTTCATGAAATCTAATTAGAAATGTAGTTTTAAAATTTTTCGGTCGATTATTTTTAAAATTATACCAAAAAAACGTTTTTCTTAAAAATCAAACAAAAACTGCTGTAACTTTTTTATTTCTTTATAAAAAAATGTAAATTTTGTTTAAATAATTTTATTTTCATGAAATCTAATTAGAAATGTAGTTTTAAAATTTTTCGGACGATTACTTTTAAAATTATATCAAAAAAACGTTATTTTTAGAAATAATGCGTTTTTCTTAAAAATCAAACGAAAACTGCTGTAACTTTTTTATTTCTTTATAAAAAAATGTAAATTTTGTTTAAATAATTTTATTTTCATGAAATCTAATTAGAAATGTAGTTTTAAAATTTTTCGGTCGATTATTTTTAAACTTATACCAAAAAAACGTTTTTCTTAAAAATCACACAAAAACTGCAGAAACTTTTTTATTTCTTTATAAAAAAATGTAAATTTTGTTTAAATAATTTTATTTTCATGAAATCTAATTAGAAATGTAGTTTTAAAATTTTTCGGACGATTACTTTTAAAATTATATCAAAAAAAACGTTATTTTTTAGAAATAATGCGTTTTTCTTAAAAATCAAACAAAAACTGCTGTAACTTTTTTATTTCTTTATAAAAAAATGTAAATTTTGTTTAAATAATTTTATTTTCATGAAATCTAATTAGAAATGTAGTTTTAAAATTTTTCGGTCGATTATTTTTAAAATTATATCAAAAAAACGTTTTTCTTAAAAATCACACAAAAACTGCAGAAACTTTTTTATTTCTTTATAAAAAAATGTAAATTTTGTTTAAATAATATTATTTTCATGAAATCTAATTAGAAATGAATTTTTAAAATTTTTCGGACGATTACTTTTAAAATTATATCAAAAAAACGTTATTTTTTAGAAATAATGCGTTTTTCTTAAAAATCAAACAAAAACTGCTGTAACTTTTTTATTTCTTTATAAAGAAATGTAAATTTTGTTTAAATAATTTTATTTTCATGAAATCTAATTAGAAATGTAGTTTTAAAATTTTTCGGTCGATTATTTTTAAAATTATACCAAAAAAACGTTTTTCTTAAAAATCACACAAAAACTGCAGAAACTTTTTTATTTCTTTATAAAAAAATGTAAATTTTGTTTAAATAATATTATTTTCATGAAATCTAATTAGAAATGAATTTTTAAAATTTTTCGGACGATTACTTTTAAAATTATATCAAAAAAACGTTATTTTTAGAAATAATGCGTTTTTCTTAAAAATCAAACGAAAACTGCTGTAACTTTTTTATTTCTTTATAAAAAAATGTAAATTTTGTTTAAATAATTTTATTTTCATGAAATCTAATTAGAAATGTAGTTTTAAAATTTTTCGGTCGATTATTTTTAAACTTATACCAAAAAAACGTTTTTCTTAAAAATCACACAAAAACTGCAGAAACTTTTTTATTTCTTTATAAAAAAATGTAAATTTTGTTTAAATAATTTTATTTTCATGAAATCTAATTAGAAATGTAGTTTTAAAATTTTTCGGTCGATTATTTTTAAAATTATACCAAAAAAACGTTTTTCTTAAAAATCACACAAAAACTGCAGAAACTTTTTTATTTCTTTATAAAAAAATGTAAATTTTGTTTAAATAATATTATTTTCATGAAATCTAATTAGAAATGAATTTTTAAAATTTTTCGGACGATTACTTTTAAAATTATATCAAAAAAACGTTATTTTTAGAAATAATGCGTTTTTCTTAAAAATCAAACGAAAACTGCTGTAACTTTTTTATTTCTTTATAAAAAAATGTAAATTTTGTTTAAATAATTTTATTTTCATGAAATCTAATTAGAAATGTAGTTTTAAAATTTTTCGGTCGATTATTTTTAAACTTATACCAAAAAAACTTTTTTCTTAAAAATCACACAAAAACTGCAGAAACTTTTTTATTTCTTTATAAAAAAATGTAAATTTTGTTTAAATAATTTTATTTTCATGAAATCTAATTAGAAATGTAGTTTTAAAATTTTTCGGACGATTACTTTTAAAATTATATCAAAAAAACGTTATTTTTTAGAAATAATGCGTTTTTCTTAAAAATCAAACAAAAACTGCTGTAACTTTTTTATTTCTTTATAAAGAAATGTAAATTTTGTTTAAATAATTTTATTTTCATGAAATCTAATTAGAAATGTAGTTTTAAAATTTTTCGGTCGATTATTTTTAAAATTATACCAAAAAAACGTTTTTCTTAAAAATCACACAAAAACTGCAGAAACTTTTTTATTTCTTTATAAAAAAATGTAAATTTTGTTTAAATAATTTTATTTTCATGAAATCTAATTAGAAATGTAGTTTTAAAATTTTTCGGACGATTATATTTAAAATTATACCAAAAAAACGTTATTTTTTAGAAATAATGCGTTTTTCTTAAAAATCAAACAAAAACTGCTGTAACTTTTTTATTTCTTTATAAAAAAATGTAAATTTTGTTTAAATAATTTTATTTTTATGATATCTAATTAGAAATGTAGTTTTAAAATTTTTCGGTCGATTATTTTTAAAATTATACCAAAAAAACGTTTTTCTTAAAAATCACACAAAAACTGCAGAAACTTTTTTATTTCTTTATAAAAAAATGTAAATTTTGTTTAAATAATTTTATTTTCATGAAATATAATTAGAAATGTAGTTTTAAAATTTTTCGGACGATTATATTTAAAATTATACCAAAAAAACGTTATTTTTTAGAAATAATGCGTTTTTCTTAAAAATCAAACAAAAACTGCTGTAACTTTTTTATTTCTTAATAAAAAAATGTAAATTTTGTTTAAATAATTTTATTTTCATGAAATCTAATTAGAAATGTAGTTTTAAAATTTTTTGGACGATTATTTTTAAAATTATACCAAAAAAACGTTATTTTTTAGAAATAATGCGTTTTTCTTAAAAATCAAACAAAAACTGCTGTAACTTTTTTATTTCTTAATAAAAAAATGTAAATTTTGTTTAAATAATTTTATTTTCATGAAATCTAATTAGAAATGTAGTTTTAAAATTTTTCGGTCGATTATTTTTAAAATTATACCAAAAAAACGTTTTTCTTAAAAATCACACAAAAACTGCAGAAACTTTTTTATTTCTTTATAAAAAAATGTAAATTTTGTTTAAATAATTTTATTTTCATGAAATCTAATTAGAAATGTAGTTTTAAAATTTTTCGAACGATTATTTTTAAAATTATACCAAAAAAACGTTTTTCTTAAAAATCACACAAAAACTGCAGAAACTTTTTTATTTCTTTATAAAAAAATGTAAATTTTGTTTAAATAATTTTATTTTCATGAAATCTAATTAGAAATGTGGTTTTAAAATTTTTCGGTCGATTATTTTTAAAATTATACAAAAAAACGTTTTTCTTAAAAATCACACAAAAACTGCAGAAACTTTTTTATTTCTTTATAAAAAAATGTAAATTTTGTTTAAATAATTTTATTTTCATAAAATCTAATTAGAAATGTAGTTTTAAAATTTTTCGGACGATTACTTTTAAAATTATATCAAAAAAACGTTATTTTTTAGAAATAATGCGTTTTTCTTAAAAATCAAACAAAAACTGCTGTAACTTTTTTATTTCTTTATAAAAAAATGTAAATTTTGTTTAAATAATTTTATTTTCATGAAATCTAATTAGAAATGTAGTTTTAAAATTTTTCGGTCGATTATTTTTAAAATCATACCAAAAAAACGTTTTTCTTAAAAATCACACAAAAACTGCAGAAACTTTTTTATTTCTTTATAAAAAAATGTAAATTTTGTTTAAATAATTTTATTTTCATGAAATCTAATTAGAAATGTAGTTTTAAAATTTTTCGGACGATTATATTTAAAATTATACCAAAAAAACGTTATTTTTTAGAAATAATGCGTTTTTCTTAAAAATCAAACAAAAACTGCTGTAACTTTTTTATTTCTTTATAAAAAAATGTAAATTTTGATTAAATAATTTTATTTTCATAAAATCTAATTAGAAATGTAGTTTTAAAATTTTTCGGACGATTACTTTTAAAATTATATCAAAAAAACGTTATTTTTTAGAAATAATGCGTTTTTCTTAAAAATCAAACAAAAACTGCTGTAACTTTTTTATTTCTTTATAAAAAAATGTAAATTTTGTTTAAATAATTTTATTTTCATGAAATCTAATTAGAAATGTAGTTTTAAAATTTTTCGGTCGATTATTTTTAAAATTATATCAAAAAAACGTTATTTTTTAGAAATAATGCGTTTTTCTTAAAAATCAAACAAAAACTGCTGTAACTTTTTTATTTCTTTATAAAAAAATGTAAATTTTGTTTAAATAATTTTATTTTCATGAAATCTAATTAGGAATGTAGTTTTAAAATTTTTCGGTCGATTATTTTTAAAACTATACCAAAAAAACATTTTTCTTAAAAATCACACAAAAACTGCAGAAACTTTTTTATTTCTTTATAAAAAAATGTAAATTTTGTTTAAATAATTTTATTTTCATAAAATCTAATTAGAAATGTAGTTTTAAAATTTTTCGGACGATTACTTTTAAAATTATATCAAAAAAACGTTATTTTTTAGAAATAATGCGTTTTTCTTAAAAATCAAATAAAAACTGCTGTAACTTTTTTATTTCTTTATAAAAAAATGTAAATTTTGTTTAAATAATTTTATTTTCATGAAATCTAATTAGAAATGTAGTTTTAAAATTTTTCGGTCGATTATTTTTAAAACTATACCAAAAAAACGTTTTTCTTAAAAATCACACAAAAACTGCAGAAACTTTTTTATTTCTTTATAAAAAAATGTAAATTTTGTTTAAATAATTTTATTTTCATGAAATCTAATTAGAAATGTAGTTTTAAAATTTTTCGGACGATTACTTTTAAAATTATATCAAAAAAACTTTATTTTTTAGAAATAATGCGTTTTTCTTAAAAATCAAACAAAAACTGCTGTAAATTTTTTATTTCTTTATAAAAAAATGTAAATTTTGTTTAAATAATTTTATTTTCATGAAATCTAATTAGAAATGTAGTTTTAAAATTTTTCGGTCGATTATTTTTAATATTATACCAAAAAAACGTTTTTCTTAAAAATCACACAAAAACTGCAGAAACTTTTTTATTTCTTTATAAAAAAATGTAAATTTTGTTTAAATAATTTTATTTTCATGAAATCTAATTAGAAATGTAGTTTTAAAATTTTTCGGACGATGATTTTTAAAATTATACCAAAAAAACGTTTTTCTTAAAAATCACACAAAAACTGCAGAAACTTTTTTATTTCTTTATAAAAAAATGTAAATTTTGTTTAAATAATTTTATTTTCAAGAAATCTAATTAGAAATGTAGTTTTAAAATTTTTCGGACGATTATTTTTAAAATTATACCAAAAAAACGTTATTTTTTAGAAATAATGCGTTTTTCTTAAAAATCAAACAAAAACTGCTGTAACTTTTTTATTTCTTAATAAAAAAATGTAAATTTTGTTTAAATAATTTTATTTTCATGAAATCTAATTAGAAATGTAGTTTTAAAATTTTTCGGTCGATTATTTTTAAAATTATACCAAAAAAACGTTTTTCTTAAAAATCACACAAAAACTGCAGAAACTTTTTTATTTCTTTATAAAAAAATGTAAATTTTGTTTAAATAATTTTATTTTCATGAAATCTAATTAGAAATGTAGTTTTAAAATTTTTCGGACGATTATTTTTAAAATTATACCAAAAAAAACGTTTTTCTTAAAAATCACACAAAAACTGCAGAAACTTTTTTATTTCTTTATAAAAAAATGTAAATTTTGTTTAAATAATTTTATTTTCATGAAATCTAATTAGAAATGTGGTTTTAAAATTTTTCGGTCGATTATTTTTAAAATTATACAAAAAAACGTTTTCTTAAAAATCACACAAAAACTGCAGAAACTTTTTTATTTCTTTATAAAAAAATGTAAATTTTGTTTAAATAATTTTATTTTCATAAAATCTAATTAGAAATGTAGTTTTAAAATTTTTCGGACGATTACTTTTAAAATTATATCAAAAAAACGTTATTTTTTAGAAATAATGCGTTTTTCTTAAAAATCAAACAAAAACTGCTGTAACTTTTTTATTTCTTTATAAAAAAATGTAAATTTTGTTTAAATAATTTTATTTTCATGAAATCTAATTAGAAATGTAGTTTTAAAATTTTTCGGTCGATTATTTTTAAAATTATACCAAAAAAACGTTTTTCTTAAAAATCACACAAAAACTGCAGAAACTTTTTTATTTCTTTATAAAAAAATGTAAATTTTGTTTAAATAATTTTATTTTCATGAAATCTAATTAGAAATGTAGTTTTAAAATTTTTCGGACGATTATATTTAAAATTATACCAAAAAAACGTTATTTTTTAGAAATAATGCGTTTTTCTTAAAAATCAAACAAAAACTGCTGTAACTTTTTTATTTCTTTATAAAAAAATGTAAATTTTGATTAAATAATTTTATTTTCATAAAATCTAATTAGAAATGTAGTTTTAAAATTTTTCGGACGATTACTTTTAAAATTATATCAAAAAAACGTTATTTTTTAGAAATAATGCGTTTTTCTTAAAAATCAAACAAAAACTGCTGTAACTTTTTTATTTCTTTATAAAAAAATGTAAATTTTGTTTAAATAATTTTATTTTCATGAAATCTAATTAGAAATGTAGTTTTAAAATTTTTCGGTCGATTATTTTTAAAATTATATCAAAAAAACGTTATTTTTTAGAAATAATGCGTTTTTCTTAAAAATCAAACAAAAACTGCTGTAACTTTTTTATTTCTTTATAAAAAAATGTAAATTTTGTTTAAATAATTTTATTTTCATGAAATCTAATTAGAAATGTAGTTTTAAAATTTTTCGGTCGATTATTTTTAAAACTATACCAAAAAAACATTTTTCTTAAAAATCACACAAAAACTGCAGAAACTTTTTTATTTCTTTATAAAAAAATGTAAATTTTGTTTAAATAATTTTATTTTCATAAAATCTAATTAGAAATGTAGTTTTAAAATTTTTCGGACGATTACTTTTAAAATTATATCAAAAAAACGTTATTTTTTAGAAATAATGCGTTTTTCTTAAAAATCAAATAAAAACTGCTGTAACTTTTTTATTTCTTTATAAAAAAATGTAAATTTTGTTTAAATAATTTTATTTTCATGAAATCTAATTAGAAATGTAGTTTTAAAATTTTTCGGTCGATTATTTTTAAAACTATACCAAAAAAACGTTTTTCTTAAAAATCACACAAAAACTGCAGAAACTTTTTTATTTCTTTATAAAAAAATGTAAATTTTGTTTAAATAATTTTATTTTCATGAAATCTAATTAGAAATGTAGTTTTAAAATTTTTCGGACGATTACTTTTAAAATTATATCAAAAAAACTTTATTTTTTAGAAATAATGCGTTTTTCTTAAAAATCAAACAAAAACTGCTGTAAATTTTTTATTTCTTTATAAAAAAATGTAAATTTTGTTTAAATAATTTTATTTTCATGAAATCTAATTAGAAATGTAGTTTTAAAATTTTTCGGTCGATTATTTTTAATATTATACCAAAAAAATGTTTTTCTTAAAAATCACACAAAAACTGCAGAAACTTTTTTATTTCTTTATAAAAAAATGTAAATTTTGTTTAAATAATTTTATTTTCATGAAATCTAATTAGAAATGTAGTTTTAAAATTTTTCGGACGATTATTTTTAAAATTATACCAAAAAAACGTTTTTCTTAAAAATCACACAAAAACTGCAGAAACTTTTTTATTTCTTTATAAAAAAATGTAAATTTTGTTTAAATAATTTTATTTTCAAGAAATCTAATTAGAAATGTAGTTTTAAAATTTTTCTGTCGATTATTTTTAAAATTATACCAAAAAAACGTTATTTTTTAGAAATAATGCGTTTTTCTTAAAAATCAAACAAAAACTGCTGTAACTTTTTTATTTCTTTATAAAAAAATGTAAATTTTGTTTAAATAATTTTATTTTCATGAAATCTAATTAGAAATGTAGTTTTAAAATTTTTCTGTCGATTATTTTTAAAATTATACCAAAAAAACGTTATTTTTTAGAAATAATGCGTTTTTCTTAAAAATCAAACAAAAACTGCTGTAACTTTTTTATTTCTTTATAAAAAAATGTAAATTTTGTTTAAATAATTTTATTTTCATGAAATCTAATTAGAAATGTAGTTTTAAAATTTTTCTGTCGATTATTTTTAAAATTATACCAAAAAAACGTTATTTTTTAGAAATAATGCGTTTTTCTTAAAAATCAAACAAAAACTGCTGTAACTTTTTTATTTCTTTATAAAAAAATGTAAATTTTGTTTAAATAATTTTATTTTCATGAAATCTAATTAGAAATGTAGTTTCAAAATTTTTCGGTCGATTATTTTTAAAATTAAAAATCACACAAAAAATGCAGAAACTTTTTTATTTCTTTATAAAAAAATGTAAATTTTGTTTAAATAATTTTATTTTCATAAAATCTAATTAGAAATGTAGTTTTAAAATTTTTCGGACGATTACTTTTAAAATTATATCAAAAAAACGTTATTTTTTAGAAATAATGCGTTTTTCTTAAAAATCAAATAAAAACTGCTGTAACTTTTTTATTTCTTTATAAAAAAATGTAAATTTTGTTTAAATAATTTTATTTTTATGATATCTAATTAGAAATGTAGTTTTAAAATTTTTCGGTTGATTATTTTTAAAATTATACCAAAAAAACGTTTTTCTTAAAAATCACACAAAAACTGCAGAAACTTTTTTATTTCTTTATAAAAAAATGTAAATTTTGTTTAAATAATTTTATTTTCATAAAATCTAATTAGAAATGTAGTTTTAAAATTTTTCGGACGATTACTTTTAAAATTATATCAAAAAAACGTTATTTTTTAGAAATAAGGCGTTTTTCTTAAAAATTAAACAAAAACTGCTGTAACTTTTTTATTTCTTTATAAAAAAATGTAAATTTTGTTTAAATAATTTTATTTTCATGAAATCTAATTAGAAATGTAGTTTTAAAATTTTTCGGTCGATTATTTTTAAAATTATACCAAAAAAATATTTTTCTTAAAAATCACACAAAAACTGCAGAAACTTTTTTATTTCTTTATAAAAAAATGTAAATTTTGTTTAAATAATTTTATTTTCATAAAATCTAATTAGAAATGTAGTTTTAAAATTTTTCGGACGATTATATTTAAAATTATACCAAAAAAACGTTATTTTTTAGAAATAATGCGTTTTTCTTAAAAATCACACAAAAACTGCAGAAACTTTTTTATTTCTTTATAAAAAAATGTAAATTTTGTTTAAATAATTTTATTTTCATAAAATCTAATTAGAAATGTAGTTTTAAAATTTTTCGGACGATTACTTTTAAAATTATATCAAAAAAACGTTATTTTTTAGAAATAATGCGTTTTTCTTAAAAATCAAACAAAAACTGCTGTAACTTTTTTATTTCTTTATAAAAAAATGTAAATTTTGTTTAAATAATTTTATTTTCATGAAATCTAATTAGAAATGTAGTTTTAAAATTTTTCGGTCGATTATTTTTAAAATTATACCAAAAAAACGTTTTTCTTAAAAATCACACAAAAACTGCAGAAACTTTTTTATTTCTTTATAAAAAAATGTAAATTTTGTTTAAGTAATTTTATTTTCATGAAATCTAATTAGAAATGTAGTTTTAAAATTTTTCGGACGATTATATTTAAAATTATACCAAAAAAACGTTATTTTTTAGAAATAATGCGTTTTTCTTAAAAATCAAACAAAAACTGCTGTAACTTTTTTATTTCTTTATAAAAAAATGTAAATTTTGATTAAATAATTTTATTTTCATAAAATCTAATTAGAAATGTAGTTTTAAAATTTTTCGGACGATTACTTTTAAAATTATATCAAAAAAACGTTATTTTTTAGAAATAATGCGTTTTTCTTAAAAATCAAACAAAAACTGCTGTAACTTTTTTATTTCTTTATAAAAAAATGTAAATTTTGTTTAAATAATTTTATTTTCATGAAATCTAATTAGAAATGTAGTTTTAAAATTTTTCGGTCGATTATTTTTAAAATTATATCAAAAAAACGTTATTTTTTAGAAATAATGCGTTTTTCTTAAAAATCAAACAAAAACTGCTGTAACTTTTTTATTTCTTTATAAAAAAATGTAAATTTTGTTTAAATAATTTTATTTTCATGAAATCTAATTAGAAATGTAGTTTTAAAATTTTTCGGTCGATTATTTTTAAAACTATACCAAAAAAACATTTTTCTTAAAAATCACACAAAAACTGCAGAAACTTTTTTATTTCTTTTTAAAAAAATGTAAATTTTGTTTAAATAATTTTATTTTCATAAAATCTAATTAGAAATGTAGTTTTAAAATTTTTCGGTCGATTATTTTTAAAACTATACCAAAAAAACGTTTTTCTTAAAAATCACACAAAAACTGCAGAAACTTTTTTATTTCTTTATAAAAAAATGTAAATTTTGTTTAAATAATTTTATTTTCATGAAATCTAATTAGAAATGTAGTTTTAAAATTTTTCGGACGATTACTTTTAAAATTATATCAAAAAAACTTTATTTTTTAGAAATAATGCGTTTTTCTTAAAAATCAAACAAAAACTGCTGTAAATTTTTTATTTCTTTATAAAAAAATGTAAATTTTGTTTAAATAATTTTATTTTCATGAAATCTAATTAGAAATGTAGTTTTAAAATTTTTCGGTCGATTATTTTTAATATTATACCAAAAAAACGTTTTTCTTAAAAATCACACAAAAACTGCAGAAACTTTTTTATTTCTTTATAAAAAAATGTAAATTTTGTTTAAATAATTTTATTTTCATGAAATCTAATTAGAAATGTAGTTTTAAAATTTTTCGGACGATTATTTTTAAAATTATACCAAAAAAACGTTTTTCTTAAAAATCACACAAAAACTGCAGAAACTTTTTTATTTCTTTATAAAAAAATGTAAATTTTGTTTAAATAATTTTATTTTCAAGAAATCTAATTAGAAATGTAGTTTTAAAATTTTTCTGTCGATTATTTTTAAAATTATACCAAAAAAACGTTATTTTTTAGAAATAATGCGTTTTTCTTAAAAATCAAACAAAAACTGCTGTAACTTTTTTATTTCTTTATAAAAAAATGTAAATTTTGTTTAAATAATTTTATTTTCATGAAATCTAATTAGAAATGTAGTTTTAAAATTTTTCTGTCGATTATTTTTAAAATTATACCAAAAAAACGTTATTTTTTAGAAATAATGCGTTTTTCTTAAAAATCAAACAAAAACTGCTGTAACTTTTTTATTTCTTTATAAAAAAATGTAAATTTTGTTTAAATAATTTTATTTTCATGAAATCTAATTAGAAATGTAGTTTTAAAATTTTTCTGTCGATTATTTTTAAAATTATACCAAAAAAACGTTATTTTTTAGAAATAATGCGTTTTTCTTAAAAATCAAACAAAAACTGCTGTAACTTTTTTATTTCTTTATAAAAAAATGTAAATTTTGTTTAAATAATTTTATTTTCATGAAATCTAATTAGAAATGTAGTTTCAAAATTTTTCGGTCGATTATTTTTAAAATTAAAAATCACACAAAAAATGCAGAAACTTTTTTATTTCTTTATAAAAAAATGTAAATTTTGTTTAAATAATTTTATTTTCATAAAATCTAATTAGAAATGTAGTTTTAAAATTTTTCGGACGATTACTTTTAAAATTATATCAAAAAAACGTTATTTTTTAGAAATAATGCGTTTTTCTTAAAAATCAAATAAAAACTGCTGTAACTTTTTTATTTCTTTATAAAAAAATGTAAATTTTGTTTAAATAATTTTATTTTTATGATATCTAATTAGAAATGTAGTTTTAAAATTTTTCGGTTGATTATTTTTAAAATTATACCAAAAAAACGTTTTTCTTAAAAATCACACAAAAACTGCAGAAACTTTTTTATTTCTTTATAAAAAAATGTAAATTTTGTTTAAATAATTTTATTTTCATAAAATCTAATTAGAAATGTAGTTTTAAAATTTTTCGGACGATTACTTTTAAAATTATATCAAAAAAACGTTATTTTTTAGAAATAAGGCCTTTTTCTTAAAAATTAAACAAAAACTGCTGTAACTTTTTTATTTCTTTATAAAAAAATGTAAATTTTGTTTAAATAATTTTATTTTCATGAAATCTAATTAGAAATGTAGTTTTAAAATTTTTCGGTCGATTAGTTTTAAAATTATACCAAAAAAATATTTTTCTTAAAAATCACACAAAAACTGCAGAAACTTTTTTATTTCTTTATAAAAAAATGTAAATTTTGTTTAAATAATTTTATTTTCATAAAATCTAATTAGAAATGTAGTTTTAAAATTTTTCGGACGATTATATTTAAAATTATACCAAAAAAACGTTATTTTTTAGAAATAATGCGTTTTTCTTAAAAATCAAACAAAAACTGCTGTAACTTTTTTATTTCTTTATAAAAAAATGTAAATTTTGTTTAAATAATTTTATTTTTATGATATCTAATTAGAAATGTAGTTTTAAAATTTTTCGGTTGACTATTTTTAAAATTATACCAAAAAAACGTTTTTCTTAAAAATCACACAAAAACTGCAGAAACTTTTTTATTTCTTTATAAAAAAATGTAAATTTTGTTTAAATAATTTTATTTTCATGAAATCTAATTAGAAATGTAGTTTTAAAATTTTTCGGACGATTATATTTAAAATTATACCAAAAAAACGTTATTTTTTAGAAATAATGCGTTTTTCTTAAAAATCAAACAAAAACTGCTGTAACTTTTTTATTTCTTTATAAAAAAATGTAAATTTTGTTTAAATAATTTTATTTTCATGAAATCTAATTAGAAATGTAGTTTTAAAATTTTTCGGTCGATTATTTTTAAAATTATACCAAAAAAACGTTTTTCTTAAAAATCACACAAAAACTGCAGAAACTTTTTTATTTCTTTATAAAAAAATGTAAATTTTGTTTAAATAATTTTATTTTCATGAAATCTAATTAGAAATGTAGTTTTAAAATTTTTCGGACGATTATTTTTAAAATTATACCAAAAAAACGTTTTTCTTAAAAATCACACAAAAACTGCAGAAACTTTTTTATTTCTTTATAAAAAAATGTAAATTTTGTTTAAATAATTTTATTTTCATGAAATCTAATTAGAAATGTAGTTTTAAAATTTTTCGGTCGATTATTTTTAAAATTATACAAAAAAACGTTTTTCTTAAAAATCACACAAAAACTGCAGAAACTTTTTTATTTCTTTATAAAAAAATGTAAATTTTGTTTAAATAATTTTATTTTCATGAAATCTAATTAGAAATGTAGTTTTAAAATTTTTCGGACGATTACTTTTAAAATTATATCAAAAAAACGTTATTTTTTAGAAATAATGCGTTTTTCTTAAAAATCAAACACAAACTGCTGTAACTTTTTTATTTCTTTATAAAAAAATGTAAATTTTGTTTAAATAATTTTATTTTTATGATATCTAATTAGAAATGTAGTTTTAAAATTTTTCGGTCGATTATTTTTAAAACTATACCAAAAAAACATTTTTCTTAAAAATCACACAAAAACTGCAGAAACTTTTTTATTTCTTTATAAAAAAATGTAAATTTTGTTTAAATAATTTTATTTTTATGATATCTAATTAGAAATGTAGTTTTAAAATTTTTCAGTCGATTATTTTTAAAACTATACCAAAAAAACTTTTTTCTTAAAAATCACACAAAAACTGCAGAAACTTTTTTATTTCTTTATAAAAAAATGTAAATTTTGTTTAAATAATTTTATTTTCATAAAATCTAATTAGAAATGTAGTTTTAAAATTTTTCGGACGAATACTTTTAAAATTATATCAAAAAAACGTTATTTTTTAGAAATAATGCGTTTTTCTTAAAAATCAAATAAAAACTGCTGTAACTTTTTTATTTCTTTATAAAAAAATGTAAATTTTGTTTAAATAATTTTATTTTCATGAAATCTAATTAGAAATGTAGTTTTAAAATTTTTCGGTCGATTATTTTTAAAACTATACCAAAAAAACGTTTTTCTTAAAAATCACACAAAAACTGCAGAAACTTTTTTATTTCTTTATAAAAAAATGTAAATTTTGTTTAAATAATTTTATTTTCATGAAATCTAATTAGAAATGTAGTTTTAAAATTTTTCGGACGATTACTTTTAAAATTATATCAAAAAAACGTTATTTTTTAGAAATAATGCGTTTTTCTTAAAAATCAAACACAAACTGCTGTAACTTTTTTATTTCTTTATAAAAAAATGTAAATTTTGTTTAAATAATTTTATTTTCATGAAATCTAATTAGAAATGTAGTTTTAAAATTTTTCGGTCGATTATTTTTAATATTATACCAAAAAAACGTTTTTCTTAAAAATCACACAAAAACTGCAGAAACTTTTTTATTTCTTTATAAAAAAATGTAAATTTTGTTTAAATAATTTTATTTTCATGAAATCTAATTAGAAATGTAGTTTTAAAATTTTTCGGACGATTATTTTTAAAATTATACCAAAAAAACGTTTTTCTTAAAAATCACACAAAAACTGCAGAAACTTTTTTATTTCTTTATAAAAAAATGTAAATTTTGTTTAAATAATTTTATTTTCAAGAAATCTAATTAGAAATGTAGTTTTAAAATTTTTCTGTCGATTATTTTTAAAATTATACCAAAAAAACGTTATTTTTTAGAAATAATGCGTTTTTCTTAAAAATCAAACAAAAACTGCTGTAACTTTTTTATTTCTTTATAAAAAAATGTAAATTTTGTTTAAATAATTTTATTTTCATGAAATCTAATTAGAAATGTAGTTTTAAAATTTTTCTGTCGATTATTTTTAAAATTATACCAAAAAAACGTTATTTTTTAGAAATAATGCGTTTTTCTTAAAAATCAAACAAAAACTGCTGTAACTTTTTTATTTCTTTATAAAAAAATGTAAATTTTGTTTAAATAATTTTATTTTCATGAAATCTAATTAGAAATGTAGTTTTAAAATTTTTCTGTCGATTATTTTTAAAATTATACCAAAAAAACGTTATTTTTTAGAAATAATGCGTTTTTCTTAAAAATCAAACAAAAACTGCTGTAACTTTTTTATTTCTTTATAAAAAAATGTAAATTTTGTTTAAATAATTTTATTTTCATGAAATCTAATTAGAAATGTAGTTTTAAAATTTTTCGGTCGATTATTTTTAAAACTATACCAAAAAAACGTTTTTCTTAAAAATCACACAAAAACTGCAGAAACTTTTTTATTTCTTTATAAAAAAATGTAAATTTTGTTTAAATAATTTTATTTTCATGAAATCTAATTAGAAATGTAGTTTTAAAATTTTTCGGACGATTACTTTTAAAATTATATCAAAAAAACGTTATTTTTTAGAAATAATGCGTTTTTCTTAAAAATCAAACAAAAACTGCTGTAACTTTTTTATTTCTTTATAAAAAAATGTAAATTTTGTTTAAATAATTTTATTTTCATGAAATCTAATTAGAAATGTAGTTTTAAAATTTTTCGGTCGATTATTTTTAAAATTATACCAAAAAAATGTTTTTCTTAAAAATCACACAAAAAATGCAGAAACTTTTTTATTTCTTTATAAAAAAATGTAAATTTTGTTTAAATAATTTTATTTTCATAAAATCTAATTAGAAATGTAGTTTTAAAATTTTTCGGACGATTACTTTTAAAATTATATCAAAAAAACGTTATTTTTTAGAAATAATGCGTTTTTCTTAAAAATCAAACAAAAACTGCTGTAACTTTTTTATTTCTTTATAAAAAAATGTAAATTTTGTTTAAATAATTTTACTTTCATGAAATCTAATTAGAAAGGTAGTTTTAAAATTTTTCGGACGATTACTTTTAAAATTATATCAAAAAAACGTTATTTTTTAGAAATAATGCGTTTTTCTTAAAAATCAAACAAAAACTGATGTAACTTTTTTATTTCTTTATAAAAAAATGTAAATTTTGTTTAAATAATTTTATTTTCATGAAATCTAATTAGAAATGTAGTTTTAAAATTTTTCGGTCGATTATTTTTAAAATTATACTAAAAAAATGTTTTTCTTAAAAATCACACAAAAACTGCAGAAACTTTTTTATTTCTTTATAAAAAAATGTAAATTTTGTTTAAATAATTTTATTTTCATAAAATCTAATTAGAAATGTAGTTTTAAAATTTTTCGGACGATTACTTTTAAAATTATATCAAAAAAACGTTATTTTTTAGAAATAATGCGTTTTTCTTAAAAATCAAACAAAAACTGCTGTAACTTTTTTATTTCTTTATAAAAAAATGTAAATTTTGTTTAAATAATTTTATTTTCATGAAATCTAATTAGAAATGTAGTTTTAAAATTTTTCGGTCGATTATTTTTAAAATTATACCAAAAAAATGTTTTTCTTAAAAATCACACAAAAACTGCAGAAACTTTTTTATTTCTTTATAAAAAAATGTAAATTTTGTTTAAATAATTTTATTTTCATAAAATCTAATTAGAAATGTAGTTTTAAAATTTTTCGGACGATTACTTTTAAAATTATATCAAAAAAACGTTATTTTTTAGAAATAAGGCGTTTTTCTTAAAAATCAAACAAAAACTGCTGTAACTTTTTTATTTCTTTATAAAAAAATGTAAATTTTGTTTAAATAATTTTATTTTCATGAAATCTAATTAGAAATGTAGTTTTAAAATTTTTCGGTCGATTATTTTTAAAATTATACCAAAAAAATATTTTTCTTAAAAATCACACAAAAACTGCAGAAACTTTTTTATTTCTTTATAAAAAAATGTAAATTTTGTTTAAATAATTTTATTTTCATAAAATCTAATTAGAAATGTAGTTTTAAAATTTTTCGGACGATTACTTTTAAAATTATATCAAAAAAACGTTATTTTTTAGAAATAATGCGTTTTTCTTAAAAATCAAACAAAAACTACTGTAACTTTTTTATTTCTTTATAAAAAAATGTAAATTGTGTTTAAATAATTTTATTTTCATGAAATCTAATTAGAAATGTAGTTTTAAAATTTTTCGGACGATTACTTTTAAAATTATATCAAAAAAACGTTATTTTTTAGAAATAATGCGTTTTTCTTAAAAATCAAACAAAAACTGCTGTAACTTTTTTATTTCTTTATAAAAAAATGTAAATTGTGTTTAAATAATTTTATTTTCATGAAATCCAATTAGAAATGTAGTTTCAAAATTTTTCGGACGATTACTTTTAAAATTATATCAAAAAAACGTTATTTTTTAGAAATAATGCGTTTTTCTTAAAAATCAAACAAAACCTGCTGTAACTTTTTTATTTCTTTATAAAAAAATGTAAATTTTGTTTAAATAATTTTATTTTCATGAAATCTAATTAGAAATGTAGTTTTAAAATTTTTCGGTCGATTATTTTTAAAACTATACCAAAAAAACGTTTTTCTTAAAAATCACACAAAAACTGCAGAAACTTTTTTATTTCTTTATAAAAAAATGTAAATTTTGTTTAAATAATTTTATTTTCATGAAATCTAATTAGAAATGTAGTTTTAAAATTTTTCGGACGATTACTTTTAAAATTATATCAAAAAAACGTTATTTTTTAGAAATAATGCGTTTTTCTTAAAAATCAAACAAAAACTGCTGTAACTTTTTTATTTCTTTATAAAAAAATGTAAATTTTGTTTAAATAATTTTATTTTCATGAAATCTAATTAGAAATGTAGTTTTAAAATTTTTCGGTCGATTATTTTTAAAATTATACCAAAAAAACGTTTTTCTTAAAAATCACACAAAAACTGCAGAAACTTTTTTATTTCTTTATAAAAAAATGTAAATTTTGTTTAAATAATTTTATTTTCATGAAATCTAATTAGAAATGTAGTTTTAAAATTTTTCGGACGATTATATTTAAAATTATACCAAAAAAACGTTATTTTTTAGAAATAATGCGTTTTTCTTAAAAATCAAACAAAAACTGCTGTAACTTTTTTATTTCTTTATAAAAAAATGTAAATTTTGTTTAAATAATTTTATTTTCATAAAATCTAATTAGAAATGTAGTTTTAAAATTTTTCGGACGATTACTTTTAAAATTATATCAAAAAAACGTTATTTTTTAGAAATAATGCGTTTTTCTTAAAAATCAAACAAAAACTGCTGTAACTTTTTTATTTCTTTATAAAAAAATGTAAATTTTGTTTAAATAATTTTATTTTCACGAAATCCAATTAGAAATGTAGTTTTAAAATTTTTCGGTCGATTATTTTTAAAACTATACCAAAAAAACGTTTTTCTTAAAAATCACACAAAAACTGCAGAAACTTTTTTATTTCTTTATAAAAAAATGTAAATTTTGTTTAAATAATTTTATTTTCATGAAATCTAATTAGAAATGTAGTTTTAAAATTTTTCGGACGATTACTTTTAAAATTATATCAAAAAAACGTTATTTTTTAGAAATAATGCGTTTTTCTTAAAAATCAAACAAAAACTGCTGTAACTTTTTTATTTCTTTATAAAAAAATGTAAATTTTGTTTAAATAATTTTATTTTCATGATATCTAATTAGAAATGTAGTTTTAAAATTTTTCGGTCGATTCTTTTTAAAATTATACCAAAAAAACCTTTTTCTTAAAAATCACACAAAAACTGCAGAAACTTTTTTATTTCTTTATAAAAAAATGTAAATTTTGTTTAAATAATTTTATTTTCATGAAATCTAATTAGAAATGTAGTTTTAAAATTTTTCGGACGATTATATTTAAAATTATACCAAAAAAACATTATTTTTTAGAAATAATGCGTTTTTCTTAAAAATCAAACAAAAACTGCTGTAACTTTTTTATTTCTTTATAAAAAAATGTAAATTTTGTTTAAATAATTTTATTTTCATGAAATCTAATTAGAAATGTAGTTTTAAAATTTTTCGGTCGATTATTTTTAAAATTATACCAAAAAAACGTTTTTCTTAAAAATCACACAAAAACTGCAGAAACTTTTTTATTTCTTTATAAAAAAATGTAAATTTTGTTTAAATAATTTTATTTTCATGATATCTAATTAGAAATGTAGTTTTAAAATTTTTCGGTCGATTATTTTTAAAATTATACCAAAAAAACGTTTTTCTTAAAAATCACACAAAAACTGCAGAAACTTTTTTATTTCTTTATAAAAAAATGTAAATTTTGTTTAAATAATTTTATTTTCATGAAATCTAATTAGAAATGTAGTTTTAAAATTTATCGGTCGATTATTTTTAAAATTATACCAAAAAAACGTTTTTTCTTAAAAATCACACAAAAACTGCAGAAACTTTTTTATTTCTTTATAAAAAAATGTAAATTTTGTTTAAATAATTTTATTTTCATGAAATCTAATTAGAAATGTAGTTTTAAAATTTTTCGGACGATTATATTTTATATTATAGTCACCAATAGTATGAACCATTATTATATTTAAAATTATACCAAAAAAACGTTATTTTTTAGAAATAATGCGTTTTTCTTAAAAATCAAACAAAAACTGCTGTAACTTTTTTATTTCTTTATAAAAAAATGTAAATTTTGTTTAAATAATTTTATTTTCATGAAATCTAATTAGAAATGTAGTTTTAAAATTTTTCGGTCGATTATTTTTAAAATTATACCAAAAAAACGTTTTTCTTAAAAATCACACAAAAACTGCAGAAACTTTTTTATTTCTTTATAAAAAAATGTAAATTTTGTTTAAATAATTTTATTTTCATGAAATCTAATTAGAAATGTAGTTTTAAAATTTTTCGGACGATTATTTTTAAAATTATACCAAAAAAACGTTTTTCTTAAAAATCACACAAAAACTGCAGAAACTTTTTTATTTCTTTATAAAAAAATGTAAATTTTATTTAAATAATTTTATTTTCATGAAATCTAATTAGAAATGTAGTTTTAAAATTTTTCTGTCGATTATTTTTAAAATTATACCAAAAAAACGTTATTTTTTAGAAATAATACGTTTTTCTTAAAAATCAAACAAAAACTGCTGTAACTTTTTTATTTCTTTATAAAAAAATGTAAATTTTGCTTAAATAATTTTATTTTCATGAAATCTAATTAGAAATGTAGTTTTAAAATTTTTCTGTCGATTATTTTTAAAATTATACCAAAAAAACGTTATTTTTTAGAAATAATGCGTTTTTCTTAAAAATCAAACAAAAACTGCTGTAACTTTTTTATTTCTTTATAAAAAAATGTAAATTTTGTTTAAATAATTTTATTTTCATGAAATCTAAATAGAAATGTAGTTTTAAAATTTTTCGGTCGATTATTTTTAAAACTATACCAAAAAAACGATTTTCTTAAAAATCACACAAAAACTGCAGAAACTTTTTTATTTCTTTATAAAAAAATGTAAATTTTGTTTAAATAATTTTATTTTCATGAAATCTAATTAGAAATGTAGTTTTAAAAGTTTTCGGACGATTACTTTTAAAATTATATCAAAAAAACGTTATTTTTTAGAAATAATGCGTTTTTCTTAAAAATCAAACAAAAACTGCTGTAACTTTTTTATTTCTTTATAAAAAAATGTAAATTTTGTTTAAATAATTTTATTTTCATGAAATCTAATTAGAAATGTAGTTTTAAAATTTTTCGGTTGATTATTTTTAAAATTATACCAAAAAAATGTTTTTCTTAAAACACAAAAAATGCAGAAACTTTTTTATTTCTTTATAAAAAAATGTAAATTTTGTTTAAATAATTTTATTTTCATAAAATCTAATTAGAAATGTAGTTTTAAAATTTTTCGGACGATTACTTTTAAAATTATATCAAAAAAACGTTATTTTTTAGAAATAATGCGTTTTTCTTAAAAATCAAACAAAAACTGCTGTAACTTTTTTATTTCTTTATAAAAATATGTAAATTTTGTTTAAATAATTTTATTTTCATGAAATCTAATTAGAAATGTAGTTTTAAAATTTTCGGTCGATTATTTTTAAAATTATACCAAAAAAATGTTTTTCTTAAAAATCAAACAAAAACTGCTGTAACTTTTTTATTTCTTTATAAAAAAATGTAAATTTTGTTTAAATAATTTTATTTTCATGAAATCTAATTAGAAATGTAGTTTTAAAATTTTTCGGTCGATTATTTTTAAAATTATACCAAAAAAATGTTTTTCTTAAAAATCACACAAAAACTGAAGAAACTTTTTTATTTCTTTATAAAAAAATGTAAATTTTGTTTAAATAATTTTATTTTCATAAAATCTAATTAGAAATGTAGTTTTAAATTTTTCGGACGATTACTTTTAAAATTATATCAAAAAAACGTTATTTTTTAGAAATAATGCGTTTTTCTTAAAAATCAAACAAAAACTGCTGTAACTTTTTTATTTCTTTATAAAAAAATGTAAATTGTGTTTAAATAATTTTATTTTCATGAAATCTAATTAGAAATGTAGTTTTAAAATTTTTCGGACGATTACTTTTAAAATTATATCAAAAAAACGTTATTTTTTAGAAATAATGCGTTTTTCTTAAAAATCAAACAAAACCTGCTGTAACTTTTTTATTTCTTTATAAAAAAATGTAAATTTGTTTAAATAATTTTATTTTCATGAAATCTAATTAGAAATGTAGTTTTAAAATTTTCGGTCGATTATTTTTAAAATTATACCAAAAAAATGTTTTTCTTAAAAATCACACAAAAACTGCAGAAACTTTTTTATTTCTTTATAAAAAAATGTAAATTTTGTTTAAATAATTTTATTTTCATAAAATCTAATTAGAAATGCAGTTATAAAATTTTTCGGACGATTACTTTTAAAATTATATCAAAAAAACGTTATTTTTTAGAAATAATGCGTTTTTCTTAAAAATCAAACAAAAACTGCTGTAACTTTTTTATTTCTTTATAAAAAAATGTAAATTTTGTTTAAATAATTTTATTTTCATGAAATCTAATTAGAAATGTAGTTTTAAAATTTTTCGGTCGATTATTTTTAAAATTATACCAAAAAAATGTTTTTCTTAAAAATCACACAAAAACTGCAGAAACTTTTTTATTTCTTTATAAAAAAATGTAAATTTTGTTTAAATAATTTTATTTTCATAAAATCTAATTAGAAATGTAGTTTTAAAATTTTTCGGACTATTACTTTTAAAATTATATCAAAAAAACTTTATTTTTTAGAAATAATGCGTTTTTCTTAAAAATCAAACAAAAACTGCTGTAACTTTTTTATTTCTTTATAAAAATATGTAAATTTTGTTTAAATAATTTTATTTTCATGAAATCTAATTAGAAATGTAGTTTTAAAATTTTTCGGACGATTACTTTTAAAATTATATCAAAAAAACGTTATTTTTTAGAAATAATGCGTTTTTCTTAAAAATCAAACAAAAACTGCTGTAACTTTTTTATTTCTTTATAAAAATATGTAAATTTTGTTTAAATAATTTTATTTTCATGAAATCTAATTAGAAATGTAGTTTTAAAATTTTTCGGTCGATTATTTTTAAAATTATACCAAAAAAATGTTTTTCTTAAAAATCAAACAAAAACTGCTGTAACTTTTTTATTTCTTTATAAAAAAATGTAAATTTTGTTTAAATAATTTTATTTTCATGAAATCTAATTAGAAATGTAGTTTTAAAATTTTTCGGTCGATTATTTTTAAAATTATACCAAAAAAATGTTTTTCTTAAAAATCACACAAAAACTGAAGAAACTTTTTTATTTCTTTATAAAAAAATGTAAATTTTGTTTAAATAATTTTATTTTCATAAAATCTAATTAGAAATGTAGTTTTAAAATTTTTCGGACGATTACTTTTAAAATTATATCAAAAAAACGTTATTTTTTAGAAATAATGCGTTTTTCTTAAAAATCAAACAAAAACTGCTGTAACTTTTTTATTTCTTTATAAAAAAATGTAAATTGTGTTTAAATAATTTTATTTTCATGAAATCTAATTAGAAATGTAGTTTTAAAATTTTTCGGACGATTACTTTTAAAATTATATCAAAAAAACGTTATTTTTTAGAAATAATGCGTTTTTCTTAAAAATCAAACAAAACCTGCTGTAACTTTTTTATTTCTTTATAAAAAAATGTAAATTTTGTTTAAATAATTTTATTTTCATGAAATCTAATTAGAAATGTAGTTTTAAAATTTTTCGGTCGATTATTTTTAAAATTATACCAAAAAAATGTTTTTCTTAAAAATCACACAAAAACTGCAGAAACTTTTTTATTTCTTTATAAAAAAATGTAAATTTTGTTTAAATAATTTTATTTTCATAAAATCTAATTAGAAATGCAGTTATAAAATTTTTCGGACGATTACTTTTAAAATTATATCAAAAAAACGTTATTTTTTAGAAATAATGCGTTTTTCTTAAAAATCAAACAAAAACTGCTGTAACTTTTTTATTTCTTTATAAAAAAATGTAAATTTTGTTTAAATAATTTTATTTTCATGAAATCTAATTAGAAATGTAGTTTTAAAATTTTTCGGTCGATTATTTTTAAAATTATACCAAAAAAATGTTTTTCTTAAAAATCACACAAAAACTGCAGAAACTTTTTTATTTCTTTATAAAAAAATGTAAATTTTGTTTAAATAATTTTATTTTCATGAAATCTAATTAGAAATGTAGTTTTAAAATTTATCGGTCGATTATTTTTAAAATTATACCAAAAAAACGTTTTTCTTAAAAATCACACAAAAACTGCAGAAACTTTTTTATTTCTTTATAAAAAAATGTAAATTTTGTTTAAATAATTTTATTTTCATGAAATCTAATTAGAAATGTAGTTTTAAAATTTTTCGGACGATTATATTTTATATTATAGTCACCAATAGTATGAACCATTATTATATTTAAAATTATACCAAAAAAACGTTATTTTTTAGAAATAATGCGTTTTTCTTAAAAATCAAACAAAAACTGCTGTAACTTTTTTATTTCTTTATAAAAAAATGTAAATTTTGTTTAAATAATTTTATTTTCATGAAATCTAATTAGAAATGTAGTTTTAAAATTTTTCGGTCGATTATTTTTAAAATTATACCAAAAAAACGTTTTTCTTAAAAATCACACAAAAACTGCAGAAACTTTTTTATTTCTTTATAAAAAAATGTAAATTTTGTTTAAATAATTTTATTTTCATGAAATCTAATTAGAAATGTAGTTTTAAAATTTTTCGGACGATTATTTTTAAAATTATACCAAAAAAACGTTTTTCTTAAAAATCACACAAAAACTGCAGAAACTTTTTTATTTCTTTATAAAAAAATGTAAATTTTATTTAAATAATTTTATTTTCATGAAATCTAATTATAAATGTAGTTTTAAAATTTTTCTGTCGATTATTTTTAAAATTATACCAAAAAAACGTTATTTTTTAGAAATAATACGTTTTTCTTAAAAATCAAACAAAAACTGCTGTAACTTTTTTATTTCTTTATAAAAAAATGTAAATTTTGCTTAAATAATTTTATTTTCATGAAATCTAATTAGAAATGTAGTTTTAAAATTTTTCTGTCGATTATTTTTAAAATTATACCAAAAAAACGTTATTTTTTAGAAATAATGCGTTTTTCTTAAAAATCAAACAAAAACTGCTGTAACTTTTTTATTTCTTTATAAAAAAATGTAAATTTTGTTTAAATAATTTTATTTTCATGAAATCTAAATAGAAATGTAGTTTTAAAATTTTTCGGTCGATTATTTTTAAAATTATACCAAAAAAACGTTTTTCTTAAAAATCACACAAAAACTGCAGAAACTTTTTTATTTCTTTATAAAAAAATGTAAATTTTGTTTAAATAATTTTATTTTCATGAAATCTAATTAGAAATGTAGTTTTAAAATTTTTCGGTCGATTATTTTTAAAATTATACCAAAAAAACGTTTTTCTTAAAAATCACACAAAAAATGCAGAACTTTTTTATTTCTTTATAAAAAAATGTAAATTTTGTTTAAATAATTTTATTTTCATAAAATCTAATTAGAAATGTAGTTTTAAAATTTTTCGGACGATTACTTTTAAAATTATATCAAAAAAACGTTATTTTTTAGAAATAATGCGTTTTTCTTAAAAATCAAACAAAAACTGCTGTAACTTTTTTATTTCTTTATAAAAATATGTAAATTTTGTTTAAATAATTTTATTTTCATGAAATCTAATTAGAAATGTAGTTTTAAAATTTTTCGGTCGATTATTTTTAAAATTATAC
This sequence comes from Stenus bimaculatus, assembly GCA_963971135.1. Lineage (NCBI taxonomy): Eukaryota > Metazoa > Arthropoda > Insecta > Coleoptera > Staphylinidae > Stenus > Stenus bimaculatus. The sequence continues at coordinate 36,656 of CAXARA010001416.1, forward strand.
CAAAAAAATGTTTTTCTTAAAAATCAAACAAAAACTGCTGTAACTTTTTTATTTCTTTATAAAAAAATGTAAATTTTGTTTAAATAATTTTATTTTCATGAAATCTAATTAGAAATGTAGTTTTAAAATTTTTCGGTCGATTATTTTTAAAATTATACCAAAAAAATGTTTTTCTTAAAAATCACACAAAAACTGAAGAAACTTTTTTATTTCTTTATAAAAAAATGTAAATTTTGTTTAAATAATTTTATTTTCATAAAATCTAATTAGAAATGTAGTTTTAAAATTTTTCGGACGATTACTTTTAAAATTATATCAAAAAAACGTTATTTTTTAGAAATAATGCGTTTTTCTTAAAAATCAAACAAAAACTGCTGTAACTTTTTTATTTCTTTATAAAAAAATGTAAATTGTGTTTAAATAATTTTATTTTCATGAAATCTAATTAGAAATGTAGTTTTAAAATTTTTCGGACGATTACTTTTAAAATTATATCAAAAAAACGTTATTTTTTAGAAATAATGCGTTTTTCTTAAAAATCAAACAAAACCTGCTGTAACTTTTTTATTTCTTTATAAAAAAATGTAAATTTTGTTTAAATAATTTTATTTTCATGAAATCTAATTAGAAATGTAGTTTTAAAATTTTTCGGTCGATTA
>CAXARA010001417.1:0-23003 GCA_963971135.1 Stenus bimaculatus
GCAGTTTTTGTTTGATTTTTAAGAAAAACGCATTATTTCTAAAAAATATCGTTTTTTTGGTATAATTTTAAAAATAATCGACAGAAAAATTTTTGAAACTACATTTCTAATTAGATTTCATGAAAATAAAATTATTTAACCAAAATTTACATTTTTTTATAAAGAAATAAAAAAGTTTCTGCAGTTTTTGTGTGATTTTTAAGAAAAATGTTTTTTTGGTATAATTTTAAAAATAATCGTCCGAAAAATTTTAAAACTACATTTCTAATTAGATTTCATGAAAATAAAATTATTTAAACAAAATTTACATTTTTTTATAATGAAATAAAAAAGTTACAGCAGTTTTTGTTTAATTTTTAAGAAAAACGCATTATTTCTAAAAAATAACGTTTTTTTGGTATAATTTTAAAAATAATCGACCGAAAAATTTTAAAACTACATTTCTAATTAGATTTCATGAAAATAAAATTATTTAAACAAAATTTACATTTTTTTATAAAGAAATAAAAAAGTTTTTGCAGTTTTTTTGTGATTTTTAAGAAAAATGTTTTTCTGGTATAATTTTAAAAATAATCGACCGAAAAATTTTAAAACTACATTTCTAATTAGATTTTATGAAAATAAAATTATTTAAACAAAATTTACATTTTTTTATAAAGAAATAAAAAAGTTACAGCAGTTTTTGTTTGATTTTTAAGAAAAACGCATTATTTCTAAAAAATAAAGTTTTTTTGGTATAATTTTAAAAATAATCGACAGAAAAATTTTAAAACTACATTTCTAATTAGATTTCATGAAAATAAAATTATTTAAACAAAATTTACATTTTTTTATAAAGAAATAAAAAAGTTTCTGCAGTTTTTGTGTGATTTTTAAGAAAAAGGTTTTTTTGGTATAATTTTAAAAATAATCGTCCGAAAAATTTTAAAACTACATTTCTAATTAGATTTCATGAAAATAAAATTATTTAAATAAAATTTACATTTTTTTATAAAGAAATAAAAAAGTTTCTGCAGCTTTTGTGTGATTTTTAAGAAAAACGTTTATTGGTATAATTTTAAAAATAATCGACCGAAAAATTTTAAAACTACATTTCTAATTAGATTTCATGAAAATAAAATTACTTAAACAAAATTTAAATTTTTTTATAAAGAAATAAAAAAGTTTCTGCAGCTTTTGTGTGATTTTTAAGAAAAACGTTTTTTTGGTATAATTTTAAAATAATCGACCAAAAATTTTAAAACTACATTTCTAATTAGATTTCATGAAAATAAAATTATTTAAACAAAATTTACATTTTTTTATAAAGAAATAAAAAAGTTACAGCAGTTTTTGTTTGATTTTTAAGAAAAACGCATTATTTCTAAAAAATAACGTTTTTTTGGTATAATTTTAAAAATAATCGTCCGAAAAATTTTAAAACTACATTTCTAATTAGATTTCATGAAAATAAAATTATTTAAACAAAATTTACATTTTTTTATAAAGAAATAAAAAAGTTTTTGCAGTTTTTTTGTGATTTTTAAGAAAAACGTTTTTTTGGTATAATTTTAAAAATAATCGACCGAAAAATTTTAAAACTTCATTTCTAATTAGATTTAATGAAAATAAAATTATTTAAACAAAATCTACATTTTTTTATAAAGAAATAAAAAAGTTACAGCAGTTTTTGTTTGATTTTTAAGAAAACGCATTATTTCTAAAAAATAACGTTTTTTTGGTATAATTTTAAAAATAATCGTCCGAAAAATTTTAAAACTACATTTCTAATTAGCTTTCATGAAAATAAAATTATTTAAACAAAATTTACATTTTTTTATAAAGAAATAAAAAAGTTTCTGCAGTTTTTGTGTGATTTTTAAGAAAAACGTTTTTTTGGTATAATTTTAAAAATAATCGTCCGAAAAATTTTAAAACTACATTTCTAATTAGATTTCATAAAAATAAAATTATTTAAACAAAATTTACATTTTTTTATTAAGAAATAAAAAAGTTACAGCAGTTTTTGTTTGATTTTTAAGAAAAACGCATTATTTCTAAAAAATAACGTTTTTTTGGTATAATTTTAAAAATAATCGACAGAAAAATTTAAAACTACATTTCTAATTAGATTTCATGAAAATAAAATTATTTAAACAAAATTTACATTTTTTTATAAAGAAATAAAAAAGTTACAGCAGTTTTTGTTTGATTTTTAAGAAAAACGCATTATTTCTAAAAAATAACGTTTTTTTGGTATAATTTTAAAAATAATCGTCCGAAAAATTTTAAAACTACATTTCTAATTAGATTTCATGAAAATAAAATTATTTAAACAAAATTTACATTTTTTTATAAAGAAATAAAAAAGTTACAGCAGTTTTTGTTTGATTTTTAAGAAAACGCATTATTTCTAAAAAATAACGTTTTTTTGGTATAATTTTAAAAATAATCGTCCGAAAAATTTTAAAACTACATTTCTAATTAGCTTTCATGAAAATAAAATTATTTAAACAAAATTTACATTTTTTTATAAAGAAATAAAAAAGTTACAGCAGTTTTTGTTTGATTTTTAAGAAAAACGCATTATTTCTAAAAAATAACGTTTTTTTGGTATAATTTTAAAAATAATCGACAGAAAAATTTTAAAACTACATTTCTAATTAGATTTCATGAAAATAAAATTATTTAAACAAAATTTACATTTTTTTATAAAGAAATAAAAAAGTTTCTGCAGTTTTTGTGTGATATTTTAGAAAAACGTTTTTTTGGTATAATTTTAAAAATAATCGTCCGAAAAATTTTAAAACTACATTTCTAATTAGATTTCATGAAAATAAAATTATTTAAAAAAAATTTACATTTTTTTAAAAAAAATAAAAAAGTTACAGCAGTTTTTGTTTGATTTTTAAGAAAAACGCATTATTTCTAAAAAATAACGTTTTTTTGGTATAATTTTAAAAATAATCGTCCGAAAAATTTTAAAACTATATTTCTAATTAGATTTCATGAAAATAAAATTATTTAAACAAAATTTACATTTTTTTATAAAGAAATAAAAAAGTTTCTGCAGTTTTTGTGTGATTTTTAAGAAAAAGGTTTTTTGGTATAATTTTAAAAATAATCGTCCGAAAAATTTTAAAACTACATTTCTAATTAGATTTCATGAAAATAAAATTATTTAAACAAAATTTTTCATTTTTTTATTAAGAAATAAAAAAGGTACAGCAGTTTTTGTTTGATTTTTAAGAAAAACGCATTATTTCTAAAAAATAACGTTTTTTTGGTATAATTTTAAAAATAATCGTCCGAAAAATTTTAAAACTACATTTCTAATTAGATTTCATGAAAATAAAATTATTTAAACAAAATTTACAATTTTTTATAAAGAAATAAAAAAGTTTCTGCAGTTTTTGTGTGATTTTTAAGAAAAACGTTTTTTTGGTATAATTTTAAAAATAATCGTCCGAGAAATTTTAAAACTACATTTCTAATTAGATTTCATGAAAATAAAATTATTTAAACAAAATTTACAGTTTTTTATAAAGAAATAAAAAAGTTACAGCAGTTTTTGTTTGATTTTTAAGAAAAACGCATTATTTCTAAAAAATAACGTTTTTTTGGTATAATTTTAAAAATAATCGTCCGAAAAATTTTAAAACTACATTTCTAATTAGATTTCATGAAAATAAAATTATTTAAACAAAATTTACATTTTTTTATAAAGAAATAAAAAAGTTTCTGCAGTTTTTGTGTGATTTTTAAGAAAAACGTTTTTTTGGTATAATTTTAAAAATAATCGACCGAAAAATTTTAAAACTACATTTCTAATTAGATTTCATGAAAATAAAATTATTTAAACAAAATTTACATTTTTTTATAAAGAAATAAAAAAGTTACAGCAGTTTTTGTTTGATTTTTAAGAAAAACGCATTATTTCTAAAAAATAACGTTTTTTTGGTATAATTTTAAAAATAATCGACAGAAAAATTTTAAAACTACATTTCTAATTAGATTTCATGAAAATAAAATTATTTAAACAAAATTTACATTTTTTTATAAAGAAATAAAAAAGTTTCTGCAGTTTTTGTGTGATTTTTAAGAAAAACGTTTTTTTGGTATAATTTTAAAAATAATCGTCCGAAAAATTTTAAAACTACATTTCTAATTAGATTTCATGAAAATAAAATAATTTAAACAAAATTTACATTTTTTTATTAAGAAATAAAAAAGTTACAGCAGTTTTTGTTTGATTTTTAAGAAAAACGCATTATTTCTAAAAAATAACGTTTTTTTGGTATAATTTTAAAAATAATCGTCCGAAAAATTTTAAAACTACATTTCTAATTAGATTTCATGAAAATAAAATTATTTAAACAAAATTTACAGTTTTTTATAAAGAAATAAAAAAGTTTCTGCAGTTTTTGTGTGATTTTTAAGAAAAACGTTTTTTTGGTATAATTTTAAAAATAATCGACCGAAAAATTTTAAAACTACATTTCTAATTAGATTTCATGAAAATAAAATTATTTAAACAAAATTTACATTTTTTTATAAAGAAATAAAAAAGTTACAGCAGTTTTTGTTTGATTTTTAAGAAAAACGCATTATTTCTAAAAAATAACGTTTTTTTGATATAATTTTAAAAGTAATCGTCCGAAAAATTTTAAAACTATATTTCTAATTAGATTTCATAAAAATAAAATTATTTAATCAAAATTTACATTTTTTTATAAAGAAATAAAAAAGTTTCTGCAGTTTTTGTGTGATTTTTAAGAAAAACGTTTTTTTGGTATAATTTTAAAAATAATCGTCCGAAAAATTTTAAAACTACATTTCTAATTAGATTTCATGAAAATAAAATTATTTAAACAAAATTTACATTTTTTTATTAAGAAATAAAAAAGTTACAGCAGTTTTTGTTTGATTTTTAAGAAAAACGCATTATTTCTAAAAAATAACGTTTTTTTGTTATAATTTTAAAAATAATTTTCCGAAAAATTTTAAAACTACATTTCTAATTAGATTTCATGAAAATAAAATTATTTAAACAAAATTTACATTTTTTTATAAAGAAATAAAAAAGTTACAGCAGTTTTTGTTTGATTTTTAAGAAAAACGCATTATTTCTAAAAAATAACGTTTTTTTGATATAATTTTAAAAGTAATCGTCCGAAAAATTTTAAAACTACATTTCTAATTAGATTTCATGAAAATAAAATTATTTAAACAAAATTTACATTTTTTTATAAAGAAATAAAAAAGTTACAGCCGTTTTTGTGTGATTTTTAAGAAAAACGTTTTTTTGGTATAATTTTAAAAATAATCGACCGAAAAATTTTAAAATTACATTTCTAATTAGATTTCATGAAAATAAAATTATTTAAACAAAATTTACATTTTTTTATAAAAAAATAATAAAGTGCCAGCAGTTTTTGTTTGATTTTTAAGAAAAACGCATTATTTCTAAAAAATAACGTTTTTTTGGTATAATTTTAAAAATAATCGACAGAAAAATTTTAAAACTACATTTCTAATTAGATTTCATGAAAATAAAATTATTTAAACAAAATTTGCATTTTTTTATAAAGAAATAAAAAAGTTTCTGCAGTTTTTGTGTGATTTTTAAGAAAAAGAGCTACATATAAACAAATAATTACAATTAAAATACATTAAGACAATCATTATTAATTAAAATTACCATAGTAATTACTAGGCGCCATATATTACTAAAAGCCACATGGATATCCATATCATCAAGCGGTTTTTAAGTTGTTGTAACACGCTAATTTATAGTCTTTCGTTTTTTCCCCGCTAACACTATTCTAAGGTTTTTTTGGTAAATTCTACAATATAATTACATCGAGCACTCATTACAAATCCTATTTTTATTTTTATTGTTATAAATACCTTCTATTTTACGCACGTTAAATTTAATATAATTAAGTTCGAGGATTATTTTTTCCTTTTTTTTTCCAGTATAACCTAAAATTACATTTATCATCACATTTTTTGATTTCTCACTAAAATACAATCATACCTAAAATATTTCGTTTCTAATATTAGATTTTATTTTTAGAAACTATATTTTCTGAGTTTTTTTAATATTTCTTGTATATAATTCTAGATTCACTTGGATTTTTATTCTTAGCATAGACGCTTACTTTCATCAACCATCTTATTATACAATTTGACATTTGACATTACAACAATAATTGTGCTTTTACCAACATAACATTTTTACAGGCTATGAAACATATATAAAATTAAAATTGTTACAATTATTTAACTTAGTTTAAGTTTGCAACTCTATTCACTGTGAATTTTGTTGCCTAATCATATTTTATTAATTATGAAAGAATAAATCTTACTGAGGTTTTCTGTATCCGTTCTTAAGTTAACTGCTGTATCATTTCTACTAATGTGGATCATTTCAAGTACTCTTCTTTTTTCTAAATTCTTCTCAAATTCCAATATCTTAACTTTTTCAAAGTCAAAGTTATGTTTCCGGGTTATTGCACGTTGCGCTAAAGCTGTGGTTTCTTTTTTCTTCTCATTTTTGCAGTCTCTCGCATGTTGATCTATTCTTGCCTTGAGATGTTGTTTAGTTTGGCCTATGTATGTTCCCTTACAGTTCTTACAATCAATTTTATATACTAGTCCACTTTTTTCATCTCTGCTAACTTTGTCTTTCGTTTTTGTATATAGATTTCCAACGTTGTATTGGTTGTACGTTACAATTTTTGTATTTTCAGTTTTTACTAATTTTATTATTCTTTTTGTCAAACCTGGGATCTCTGGTAGTTTATAATATCTCTTCGATTCTTCTCCTTGTGTTATACCACTGCTAATTTTACTCGTATTGCTATTATTATACAAGATTCTATTTATTACATTCTTTGGGTAACCACATTCCATTAAATAACCTGTAATTAATTCAAAATTAGCTTTCCAGAATTCTTTATTGCTAAGTTGTTGTATTCTGAATTTAAGACCCTTTATCAGAGCTACTTTTTGTGTCATTGGATGTTCAGAACGATAATTTAGAAATCTATTAGAGTTAATAGTTTTTCTATACCAGTCTGTTATTAAGTTCTCATTTGTTCTGATTAACAAAATGTCCAAAAATGGAATTTTTCCTTCTTGTTCTAATTCGTATGTGAATTGAATTTTAGTATGAAAACTATTAAAGATTTCTAGAGTGCTTTCCAATTGTCCTTCCGGGATTGTAGTAATTATGTCATCCACATAACTATACAAGAAAGGTAAGTCAAAACTTATCTTATCCATCACATAATTTAACACTTTATCCATCACTAATGTTGCGAAAACTGGTGACGCCGGATTCCCCATTGCCGTGCCATATTTCTGTCTATAAGTTTCAGTGTTAAATTGGAAGCAGCTTTTTTGGAAGCAAAATTTAATTAATTCTTTAAACTCTTCATGTTCTAGCAATGTGAAACTCCTGATCTCCATCCAATCTACACATTCTAATACCACTTCTATCGGTATGTTTGTAAATAGGGATGTCACATCAAATGATATAAGTTTGTAACCTTTTGGTATTGAAATCTTCTTTATTTCCTCTACAAACATAAATGAATTTTTTATATTAAACTTACATTTATGAAGATGGTTGTTTAGTACTTTATTCAAGTATCTAGCTAAATTATAGGTTGGTGTGTCAATACAGGAGCATACCGGGCGTAATTTTAACTCACCCTCTTTGTGTGTTTTAGGTAGCCCATAAATTCTTGATTGTATACTGTTTAGGGTTTTAATTTTATTTTCTTCCCATTCTTCAATGTGTCCCTTCTTGATATAACTTCCAATCAATCCATTCATCTTTCTTTCTATTGATTTCGTTGGATCCTTTTTTAATTTTTCATATGTTTCTTCATCATTCAGCATCAACTCCATTTTTTGTTTATAATCCTTAGTATTCATGATCACAGTTACATTACCTTTATCCGACCTCGTTATCATAATTTTGTTGTTGTCTTTAAGAAATTGTTTTGTATCATTAAACACTTTATTTATATTTTTACCATGTTACTTACTTGTTGTTTTTTTAATGTTCGTTAAATGATTAGTAATCACATTCGTTACTTGTGCCCTTTTTCTATTCCTTTCATCTTCCTTGTCAATTTCTTTATTAATAATATATTCCACCTCTGCAATTAATTTAGGATATAATTTATTAACCATATTTCCTTCTGGTTGTAATGTAAATTTAGGTCCCAAAGCCAATAAATTGTTCATTTCCTCTGGTATGTCTTGATCAGATAAATTCTTTATCCATCTTGGATTTGATGTTACACGTTCCCTCTCTTGCTTTTGACTTTTAATCAATTCATTGAATTTTTTGATTTGCTTATTTTTTATTTCTTCATAAATCCTCTCATACATTTTTTGTTGTTTAACAATAAATGTATTAATAATATTTTCAGGTACAGTTTGCTTTACTGTCCACGAGACTTTATGGATTTGTTTATACATCTCTTTTATTTCCCAATAAGTTATTTTTATTTCTAACTTTATAGTGTCTCTTTTTATTCTATTGCAGAAGTTCTCCACCTTATTGATGAATGGATGGTTGCCTATTATTAGTGTTCTTAAATTTTTCATATTTTGGCCTATGTGTGTTGGTGTAATATTCATTCTTCTACATTTTATTAAAAATATTCCTCTCGTCTCTAGTGCTGCTAACTTTTCCATTAATCCTGACCAATATTTCATCTTTGTCATAATTATTTGACCATACTCAACTTCTATCTTCCTATAAAAACCCATGTCTTGTACATAAATCGAGATCACAACTTAACTCAAGAATTACTTTCTCGTTCCCCAAACTTAATCACCAAAATTGAATACTCGAATTGGGACTTTAAATAAAAATGCCTTCTATTACTTTACTAACGTTTCGTTTACTCTCCGTAAACTTCTTCAGAGCTACATATAAACAAATAATTACAATTAAAATACATTAAGACAATCATTATTAATTAAAATTACCATAGTAATTACTAGGCGCCATATATTACTAAAAGCCACATGGATATCCATATCATCAAGCGGTTTTTAAGTTGTTGTAACACGCAAATTTATAGTCTTTCGTTTTTTCCCCGCTAACACTATTCTAAGGTTTTTTTGGTAAATTCTACAATATAATTACATCGAGCACTCATTACAAATCCTATTTTTATTTTTATTGTTATAAATACCTTCTATTTTACGCACGTTAAATTTAATATAATTAAGTTCGAAAAATTTTAAAACTACATTTCTAATTAGATTTCATGAAAATAAAATTATTTAAACAAAATTTACATTTTTTTATAACGAAATAAAAAAGTTTCTGCAGTTTTTTTGTGATTTTTAAGAAAAACGTTTTTTTGGTATAATTTTAAAAATAATCGACCGAAAAATTTTAAAACTACATTTCTAATTAGATTTCATGAAAATAAAATTATTTAAACAAAATTTACATTTTTTTATAAAGAAATAAAAAAGTTACAGCAGTTTTTGTTTGATTTTTAAGAAAAACGCATTATTTCTAAAAAATAACGTTTTTTTGATATAATTTTAAAAGTAATCGTCCGAAAAATTTTAAAACTACATTTCTAATTAGATTTCATGAAAATAAAATTATTTAAACAAAATTTACAATTTTTTATAAAGAAATAAAAAAGTTTCTGCAGTTTTTGTGTGATTTTTAAGAAAAACGTTTTTTTGGTATGATTTTAAAAATAATCGACCGAAAAATTTTAAAACTACATTTCTAATTAGATTTCATGAAAATAAAATTATTTAAACAAAATTTACATTTTTTTATAAAGAAATAAAAAGGTTACAGCAGTTTTTGTTTGATTTTTAAGAAAAACGCATTATTTCTAAAAAATAACGTTTTTTTGGTATAATTTTAAAAATAATCGACAGAAAAATTTTAAAACTACATTTCTAATTAGATTTTATGAAAATAAAATTATTTAAACAAAATTTACATTTTTTTATAAAGAAATAAAAAAGTTACAGCAGTTTTTGTTTGATTTTTAAGAAAAACGCATTATTACTAAAAAATAACGTTTTTTTGGTATAATTTTAAAAATAATCGTCCGAAAAATTTTAAAACTACATTTCTAATTAGATTTCATGAAAATAAAATTATTTAAACAAAATTTACATTTTTTTATAAAGAAATAAAAAAGTTTCTGCAGTTTTTGTGTGATTTTTAAGAAAAAGGTTTTTTTGGTATGATTTTAAAAATAATCGACCGAAAACTTTTAAAACTACATTTCTAATTAGATTTCATGAAAATAAAATTATTTAAACAAAATTTACATTTTTTTATAAAGAAATAAAAAAGTTACAGCAGTTTTTGTTTGATTTTTAAGAAAAACGCATTATTTCTAAAAAATAACGTTTTTTTGATATAATTTTAAAAGTAATCGTCCGAAAAATTTTAAAACTACATTTCTAATTAGATTTCATGAAAATAAAATTATTTAAACAAAATTTACAATTTTTTATAAAGAAATAAAAAAGTTTCTGCAGTTTTTGTGTGATTTTTAAGAAAAATGTTTTTTTGGTATGATTTTAAAAATAATCGACCGAAAAATTTTAAAACTACATTTCTAATTAGATTTCATGAAAATAAAATTATTTAAACAAAATTTACATTTTTTTATAAAGAAATAAAAAAGTTACAGCAGTTTTTGTTTGATTTTTAAGAAAAACGCATTATTTCTAAAAAATAACGTTTTTTTGGTATAATTTTAAAAATAATCGTCAGAAAAATTTTAAAACTACATTTCTAATTAGATTTCATGAAAATAAAATTACTTGAACAAAATTTACATTTTTTTATAAAGAAATAAAAAAGTTACAGCAGTTTTTGTGTGATTTTTAAGAAAAACGCATTATTTCTAAAAAATAACGTTTTTTTGGTATAATTTTAAAAATAATCGACAGAAAAATTTTAAAACTACATTTCTAATTAGATTTTATGAAAATAAAATTATTTAAACAAAATTTACATTTTTTTATAAAGAAATAAAAAGTTACAGCAGTTTTTGTTTGATTTTTAAGAAAAACGCATTATTACTAAAAAATAACGTTTTTTTGGTATAATTTTAAAAATAATCGTCCGAAAAATTTTAAAACTACATTTCTAATTAGATTTCATGAAAATAAAATTATTTAAACAAAATTTACATTTTTTTATAAAGAAATAAAAAAGTTTTTGCAGTTTTTTTGTGATTTTTAAGAAAAACGTTTTTTTGGTATATTTTTAAAAATAATCGACCAAAAAATTTTAAAACTACATTTCTAATTAGATTTCATGAAAATAAAATTATTTAAACAAAATTTACAATTTTTTATAAAGAAATAAAAAAGTTACAGCAGTTTTTGTTTGATTTTTAAGAAAAACGCATTATTTCTAAAAAATAACGTTTTTTTGGTATAACTTTAAAAATAATCGACAGAAAAATTTTAAAACTACATTTCTAATTAGATTTCATGAAAATAAAATTATTTAAACAAAATTTACATTTTTTTAAAAAGAAATAAAAAAGTTTCTGCAGTTTTTGTGTGATTTTTAAGAAAACCGTTTTTTTGGTATAATTTTAAAAATAATCGTCCGAAAAATTTTAAAACTACATTTCTAATTAGATTTCATAAAAATAAAATTATTTAAACAAAATTTACATTTTTTTATAAAGAAATAAAAAAGTTACATCAGTTTTTGTTTGATTTTTAAGAAAAACACATTATTTCTAAAAAATAAAGTTTTTTTGGTATAATTTTAAAAATAATCGACAGAAAAATTTTAAAACTACATTTCTAATTAGATTTCATGAAAATAAAATTATTAAAACAAAATTTACATTTTTTTATAAAGAAATAAAAAAGTTTCTGCAGTTTTTGTGTGATTTTTAAGAAAAACGTGGTTTTGGTATAATTTTAAAAATAATCGTCCGAAAAATTTTAAAACTACATTTCTAATTAGATTTCATGAAAATAAAATTATTTAAACAAAATTTACATTTTTTTATTAAGAAATAAAAAAGTTACAGCAGTTTTTGTTTGATTTTTAAGAAAAACGCATTATTTCTAAAAAATAACGTTTTTTGGTATAATTTTAAAAATAATCGTCCGAAAAATTTTAAAACTACATTTCTAATTAGATTTCATGAAAATAAAATTATTTAAACAAAATTTACATTTTTTTATAAAGAAATAAAAAGGTTACAGCAGTTTTTGTTTGATTTTTAAGAAAAACGCATTATTTCTAAAAAATAACGTTTTTTTGGTATAATTTTAAAAATAATCGACAGAAAAATTTTAAAACTACATTTCTAATTAGATTTCATGAAAATAAAATTACTTAAACAAAATTTACATTTTTTTATAAAGAAATAAAAAAGTTACAGCAGTTTTTGTTTGATTTTTAAGAAAAACGCATTATTTCTAAAAAATAACGTTTTTTTGGTATAATTTTAAAAATAATCAACAGAAAAATTTTAAAACTACATTTCCAATTAGATTTTATGAAAATAAAATTATTTAAACAAAATTTACATTTTTTTATAAAGAAATAAAAAAGTTACAGCAGTTTTTGTTTGATTTTTAAGAAAAACGCATTATTACTAAAAAATAACGTTTTTTTGGTATAATTTTAAAAATAATCGTCCGAAAAATTTTAAAACTACATTTCTAATTAGATTTCATGAAAATAAAATTATTTAAACAAAATTTACATTTTTTTATAAAGAAATAAAAAAGTTTTTGCAGTTTTTTTGTGATTTTTAAGAAAAACGTTTTTTTGGTATATTTTTAAAAATAATCGACCAAAAAATTTTAAAACTACATTTCTAATTAGATTTCATGAAAATAAAATTATTTAAACAAAATTTACAATTTTTTATAAAGAAATAAAAAAGTTACAGCAGTTTTTGTTTGATTTTTAAGAAAAACGCATTATTTCTAAAAAATAACGTTTTTTTGGTATAACTTTAAAAATAATCGACAGAAAAATTTTAAAACTACATTTCTAATTAGATTTCATGAAAATAAAATTATTTAAACAAAATTTACATTTTTTTATAAAGAAATAAAAAAGTTTCTGCAGTTTTTGTGTGATTTTTAAGAAAACCGTTTTTTTGGTATAATTTTAAAAATAATCGTCCGAAAAATTTTAAAACTACATTTCTAATTAGATTTCATAAAAATAAAATTATTTAAACAAAATTTACATTTTTTTATAAAGAAATAAAAAAGTTACATCAGTTTTTGTTTGATTTTTAAGAAAAACACATTATTTCTAAAAAATAAAGTTTTTTTGGTATAATTTTAAAAATAATCGACAGAAAAATTTTGAAACTACATTTCTAATTAGATTTCATGAAAATAAAATTATTAAAACAAAATTTACATTTTTTTATAAAGAAATAAAAAAGTTTCTGCAGTTTTTGTGTGATTTTTAAGAAAAACGTGGTTTTGGTATAATTTTAAAAATAATCGTCCGAAAAATTTTAAAACTACATTTCTAATTAGATTTCATGAAAATAAAATTATTTAAACAAAATTTACATTTTTTTATTAAGAAATAAAAAAGTTACAGCAGTTTTTGTTTGATTTTTAAGAAAAACGCATTATTTCTAAAAAATAACGTTTTTTGGTATAATTTTAAAAATAATCGTCCGAAAAATTTTAAAACTACATTTCTAATTAGATTTCATGAAAATAAAATTATTTAAACAAAATTTACATTTTTTTATAAAGAAATAAAAAGGTTACAGCAGTTTTTGTTTGATTTTTAAGAAAAACGCATTATTTCTAAAAAATAACGTTTTTTTGGTATAATTTTAAAAATAATGGACAGAAAAATTTTAAAACTACATTTCTAATTAGATTTCATGAAAATAAAATTACTTAAACAAAATTTACATTTTTTTATAAAGAAATAAAAAAGTTACAGCAGTTTTTGTTTGATTTTTAAGAAAAACGCATTATTTCTAAAAAATAACGTTTTTTTGGTATAATTTTAAAAATAATCGACAGAAAAATTTTAAAACTACATTTCTAATTAGATTTTATGAAAATAAAATTATTTAAACAAAATTTACATTTTTTTATAAAGAAATAAAAAAGTTACAGCAGTTTTTGTTTGATTTTTAAGAAAAACGCATTATTTCTAAAAAATAACGTTTTTTTGGTATAATTTTAAAAATAATCGTCCGAAAAATTTTAAAACTACATTTCTAATTAGATTTCATGAAAATAAAATTATTTAAACAAAATTTACATTTTTTTATAAAGAAATAATAAAGTTTTTGCAGTTTTTTTGTGATTTTTAAGAAAAACGTTTTTTTGGTATATTTTTAAAAATAATCGACCAAAAAATTTTAAAACTACATTTCTAATTAGATTTCATAAAAATAAAATTATTTAAACAAAATTTACATTTTTTTATAAAGAAATAAAAAAGTTACAGCAGTTTTTGTTTGATTTTTAAGAAAAACGCATTATTTCTAAAAAATAACGTTTTTTTGGTATAACTTTAAAAATAATCGACAGAAAAATTTTAAAACTACATTTCTAATTAGATTTCATGAAAATAAAATTATTTAAACAAAATTTACATTTTTTTATAAAGAAATAAAAAAGTTTCTGCAGTTTTTGTGTGATTTTTAAGAAAACCGTTTTTTTGGTATAATTTTAAAAATAATCGTCCGAAAAATTTTAAAACTACATTTCTAATTAGATTTCATAAAAATAAAATTATTTAAACAAAATTTACATTTTTTTATAAAGAAATAAAAAAGTTACATCAGTTTTTGTTTGATTTTTAAGAAAAACACATTATTTCTAAAAAATAAAGTTTTTTTGGTATAATTTTAAAAATAATCGACAGAAAATTTTTAAAACTACATTTCTAATTAGATTTCAGGAAAATAAAATTATTTAAACAAAATTTACATTTTTTTATAAAGAAATAAAAAAGTTTTTGCAGTTTTTTTGTGATTTTTAAGAAAAACGTTTTTTTGGTATAATTTTAAAAATAATCGACCGAAAAATTTTAAAACTTCATTTCTAATTAGATTTCATGAAAATAAAATTATTTAAACAAAATTTACATTTTTTTATAAAGAAATAAAAAAGTTACAGCAGTTTTTGTTTGATTTTTTAAAAAAAACGCATTATTTCTAAAAAATAACGTTTTTTTGGTATAATTTTAAAAATAATCGTCCGAAAAATTTTAAAACTACATTTCTAATTAGATTTCATGAAAATAAAATTATTTAAACAAAATTTACATTTTTTTATAAAGAAATAAAGAAGTTTCTGCAGTTTTTGTGTGATTTTTAAGAAAAACGTTTTTTTGGTATAATTTTAAAAATAATCGACCGAAAAACTTTAAAACTACATTTCTAATTAGATTTCATGAAAATAAAATTATTTAAATAAAATTTACATTTTTTTATAAAGAAATAAAAAAGTTTCTGCAGTTTTTGTGTGATTTTTAAGAAAAATGTTTTTTTGGTATGATTTTAAAAATAATCGACCGAAAAATTTTAAAACTACATTTCTAATTAGATTTCATGAAAATAAAATTATTTAAACAAAATTTACATTTTTTTATAAAGAAATAAAAAAGTTACAGCAGTTTTTGTTTGATTTTTAAGAAAAACGCATTATTACTAAAAAATAACGTTTTTTTGGTATAATTTTAAAAATAATCGTCCGAAAAATTTTAAAACTACATTTCTAATTAGATTTCATGAAAATAAAATTATTTAAACAAAATTTACATTTTTTTATAAAGAAATAAAAAAGTTTTTGCAGTTTTTTTGTGATTTTTAAGAAAAACGTTTTTTTGGTATATTTTTAAAAATAATCGACCAAAAAATTTTAAAACTACATTTCTAATTAGATTTCATGAAAATAAAATTATTTAAACAAAATTTACAATTTTTTATAAAGAAATAAAAAAGTTACAGCAGTTTTTGTTTGATTTTTAAGAAAAACGCATTATTTCTAAAAAATAACGTTTTTTTGGTATAACTTTAAAAATAATCGACAGAAAAATTTTAAAACTACATTTCTAATTAGATTTCATGAAAATAAAATTATTTAAACAAAATTTACATTTTTTTATAAAGAAATAAAAAAGTTTCTGCAGTTTTTGTGTGATTTTTAAGAAAACCGTTTTTTTGGTATAATTTTAAAAATAATCGTCCGAAAAATTTTAAAACTACATTTCTAATTAGATTTCATAAAAATAAAATTATTTAAACAAAATTTACATTTTTTTATAAAGAAATAAAAAAGTTACATCAGTTTTTGTTTGATTTTTAAGAAAAACACATTATTTCTAAAAAATAAAGTTTTTTTGGTATAATTTTAAAAATAATCGACAGAAAAATTTTGAAACTACATTTCTAATTAGATTTCATGAAAATAAAATTATTAAAACAAAATTTACATTTTTTTATAAAGAAATAAAAAAGTTTCTGCAGTTTTTGTGTGATTTTTAAGAAAAACGTGGTTTTGGTATAATTTTAAAAATAATCGTCCGAAAAATTTTAAAACTACATTTCTAATTAGATTTCATGAAAATAAAATTATTTAAACAAAATTTACATTTTTTTATTAAGAAATAAAAAAGTTACAGCAGTTTTTGTTTGATTTTTAAGAAAAACGCATTATTTCTAAAAAATAACGTTTTTTGGTATAATTTTAAAAATAATCGTCCGAAAAATTTTAAAACTACATTTCTAATTAGATTTCATGAAAATAAAATTATTTAAACAAAATTTACATTTTTTTATAAAGAAATAAAAAGGTTACAGCAGTTTTTGTTTGATTTTTAAGAAAAACACATTATTTCTAAAAAATAACGTTTTTTTGGTATAATTTTAAAAATAATGGACAGAAAAATTTTAAAACTACATTTCTAATTAGATTTCATGAAAATAAAATTACTTAAACAAAATTTACATTTTTTTATAAAGAAATAAAAAAGTTACAGCAGTTTTTGTTTGATTTTTAAGAAAAACGCATTATTTCTAAAAAATAACGTTTTTTTGGTATAATTTTAAAAATAATCGACAGAAAAATTTTAAAACTACATTTCTAATTAGATTTTATGAAAATAAAATTATTTAAACAAAATTTACATTTTTTTATAAAGAAATAAAAAAGTTACAGCAGTTTTTGTTTGATTTTTAAGAAAAACGCATTATTTCTAAAAAATAACGTTTTTTTGGTATAATTTTAAAAATAATCGTCCGAAAAATTTTAAAACTACATTTCTAATTAGATTTCATGAAAATAAAATTATTTAAACAAAATTTACATTTTTTTATAAAGAAATAATAAAGTTTTTGCAGTTTTTTTGTGATTTTTAAGAAAAACGTTTTTTTGGTATATTTTTAAAAATAATCGACCAAAAAATTTTAAAACTACATTTCTAATTAGATTTCATAAAAATAAAATTATTTAAACAAAATTTACATTTTTTTATAAAGAAATAAAAAAGTTACAGCAGTTTTTGTTTGATTTTTAAGAAAAACGCATTATTTCTAAAAAATAACGTTTTTTTGGTATAACTTTAAAAATAATCGACAGAAAAATTTTAAAACTACATTTCTAATTAGATTTCATGAAAATAAAATTATTTAAACAAAATTTACATTTTTTTATAAAGAAATAAAAAAGTTTCTGCAGTTTTTGTGTGATTTTTAAGAAAACCGTTTTTTTGGTATAATTTTAAAAATAATCGTCCGAAAAATTTTAAAACTACATTTCTAATTAGATTTCATAAAAATAAAATTATTTAAACAAAATTTACATTTTTTTATAAAGAAATAAAAAAGTTACATCAGTTTTTGTTTGATTTTTAAGAAAAACACATTATTTCTAAAAAATAAAGTTTTTTTGGTATAATTTTAAAAATAATCGACAGAAAATTTTTAAAACTACATTTCTAATTAGATTTCAGGAAAATAAAATTATTTAAACAAAATTTACATTTTTTTATAAAGAAATAAAAAAGTTTTTGCAGTTTTTTTGTGATTTTTAAGAAAAACGTTTTTTTGGTATAATTTTAAAAATAATCGACCGAAAAATTTTAAAACTTCATTTCTAATTAGATTTCATGAAAATAAAATTATTTAAACAAAATTTACATTTTTTTATAAAGAAATAAAAAAGTTACAGCAGTTTTTGTTTGATTTTTTAAAAAAAACGCATTATTTCTAAAAAATAACGTTTTTTTGGTATAATTTTAAAAATAATCGTCCGAAAAATTTTAAAACTACATTTCTAATTAGATTTCATGAAAATAAAATTATTTAAACAAAATTTACATTTTTTTATAAAGAAATAAAGAAGTTTCTGCAGTTTTTGTGTGATTTTTAAGAAAAACGTTTTTTTGGTATAATTTTAAAAATAATCGACCGAAAAACTTTAAAACTACATTTCTAATTAGATTTCATGAAAATAAAATTATTTAAATAAAATTTACATTTTTTTATAAAGAAATAAAAAAGTTACAGCAGTTTTTGTTTGATTTTTAAGAAAAACGCATTATTTCTAAAAAATAACGTTTTTTTGGTATAATTTTAAAAATAATCTACAGAAAAATTTTAAAACTACATTTCTAATTAGATTTCATGAAAATAAAATTATTTAAACAAAATTTACATTTTTTTATAAAGAAATAAAAAAGTTTCTGCAGTTTTTGTGTGATTTTTAAGAAAAACGTTTTTTTGGTATAATTTTAAAAATAATCGTCCGAAAAATTTTAAAACTACATTTCTAATTAGATTTGATGAAAATAAAATTATTTAAACAAAATTTACATTTTTTTATAAAGAAATAAAAAAGTTTCTGCAGTTTTTGTGTGATTTTTAAGAAAAACGTTTTTTTGGTATAATTTTAATAATAATCGACCGAAAAATTTTAAAACTACATTTCTAATTAGATTTCATGAAAATAAAATTATTTAAACAAAATTTACATTTTTTTATAAAGAAATAAAAAAGTTACAGCAGTTTTTGTTTGATTTTTAAGAAAAACGCATTATTTCTAAAAAATAACGTTTTTCTGATATAATTTTAAAAGTAATCGTCCGAAAAATTTTAAAACTACATTTCTAATTAGATTTCATGAAAATAAAATTATTTAAACAAAATTTTCATTTTTTTATAAAGAAATAAAAAAGTTTCTGCAGTTTTTGTGTGATTTTTAAGAAAAACGTTTTTTTGGTATAATTTTAAAAATAATCGTCCGAAAAATTTTAAAACTACATTCCTAATTAGATTTCATGAAAATAAAATTATTTAAATAAAATTTACATTTTTTTATAAAGAAATAAAAAAGTTACAGCAGTTTTTGTTTGATTTTTAAGAAAAACGCATTATTTCTAAAAAATAACGTTTTTTTTGGTATCATTTTAAAAATAATCGTCCGAAAAATTTTAAAACTACATTTCTAATTAGATTTCATGAAAATAAAATTATTTAAACAAAATTTACATTTTTTTATAACGAAATAAAAAAGTTTCTGCAGTTTTTTTGTGATTTTTAAGAAAAACGTTTTTTTGGTATAATTTTAAAAATAATCGACCGAAAAATTTTAAAACTACATTTCTAATTAGATTTCATGAAAATAAAATTATTTAATGAAAATTTACATTTTTTTATAAAGAAATAAAAAAGTTACAGCAGTTTTTGTTTGATTTTTAAGAAAAACGCATTATTTCTAAAAAATAACGATTTTTTGATATAATTTTAAAAGTAATCGTCCGAAAAATTTTAAAACTACATTTCTAATTAGACTTCATGAAAATAAAATTATTTAAACAAAATTTACATTTTTTTATAAAAAAATAAAAAAGTTTCTGCAGTTTTTGTGTGATTTTTAAGAAAAACGTTTTTTTGGTATAATTTTAAAAATAATCGACCGAAAAATTTTAAAACTACATTTCTAATTAGATTTCATGAAAATAAAATTATTTAAATAAAATTTACATTTTTTTATAAAGAAATAAAAAAGTTACAGCAGTTTTTGTTTGATTTTTAAGAAAAACGCATTATTTCTAAAAAATAACGTTTTTTTGGTATAATTTTAAAAATAATCGACAGAAAAATTTTAAAACTACATTTCTAATTAGATTTCATGAAAATAAAATTACTTAAACAAAATTTACATTTTTTTATAAAGAAATAAAAAAGTTACAGCAGTTTTTGTTTGATTTTTAAGAAAAACGCATTATTTCTAAAAAATAACGTTTTTTTGGTATTATTTTAAAAATAATCGACAGAAAAATTTTAAAACTACATTTCTAATTAGATTTCATGAAAATAAAATTATTTAAACAAAATTTACATTTTTTTATAAAGAAATAAAAAAGTTACAGCAGTTTTTGTGTGATTTTTAAGAAAAACGTTTTTTTGGTATAATTTTAAAAATAATCGACAGAAAAATTTTAAAACTACATTTCTAATTAGATTTCATGAAAATTAAATTATTTAAACAAAATTTACATTTTTTTATAAAGAAATAAAAAAGTTACAGCAGTTTTTGTTTGATTTTTAAGAAAAACGCATTATTTCTAAAAAATAACGTTTTTTTGGTATCATTTTAAAAATAATCGTCCGAAAAATTTTAAAACTACATTTCTAATTAGATTTCATGAAAATAAAATTATTTAAACAAAATTTACATTTTTTTATAACGAAATAAAAAAGTTTCTGCAGTTTTTTTGTGATTTTTAAGAAAAACGTTTTTTTGGTATAATTTTAAAAATAATCGACCGAAAAATTTTAAAACTACATTTCTAATTAGATTTCATGAAAATAAAATTATTTAAACAAAATTTACATTTTTTTATAAAGAAATAAAAAAGTTACAGCAGTTTTTGTTTGATTTTTAAGAAAAACGCATTATTTCTAAAAATTAACGATTTTTTGATATAATTTTAAAAGTAATCGTCCGAAAAATTTTAAAACTACATTTCTAATTAGATTTCATAAAAATAAAATTATTTAAACAAAATTTACATGTTTTTATAAAAAAATAAAAAAGTTTCTGCAGTTTTTGTGTGATTTTTAAGAAAAACGTTTTTTTGGTATAATTTTAAAAATAATCGACCGAAAAATTTTAAAACTACATTTCTAATTAGATTTCATGAAAATAAAATTATTTAAACAAAATTTACATTTTTTTATAAAGAAATAAAAAAGTTACAGCAGTTTTTGTTTGATTTTTAAGAAAAACGCATTATTTCTAAAAAATAACGTTTTTTTGGTATAATTTTAAAAATAATCGACAGAAAAATTTTAAAACTACATTTCTAATTAGATTTCATGAAAATAAAATTATTTAAACAAAATTTACATTTTTTTATAAAGAAATAAAAAAGTTTCTGCAGTTTTTGTGTGATTTTTAAGAAAAACGTTTTTTTGGTATAATTTTAAAAATAATCGTCCGAAAAATTTTAAAACTACATTTCTAATTAGATTTCATGAAAATAAAATTATTTAAACAAAATTTACATTTTTTTATTAAGAAAGAAAAAAGTTACAGCAGTTTTTGTTTGATTTTTAAGAAAAACGCATTATTTCTAAAAAATAACGTTTTTTTGGTATCTTTTAAAAATAATCGTCCGAAAAATTTTAAAACTACATTTCTAATTAGATTTCATGAAAATAAAATTATTTAAACAAAATTTACATTTTTTTATAACGAAATAAAAAAGTTTCTGCAGTTTTTTTGTGATTTTTAAGAAAAACGTTTTTTTGGTATAATTTTAAAAATAATCGACCGAAAAATTTTAAAACTACATTTCTAATTAGATTTCATGAAAATAAAATTATTTAAACAAAATTTACATTTTTTTATAAAGAAATAAAAAAGTAACAGCAGTTTTTGTTTGATTTTTAAGAAAAACGCATTATTTCTAAAAAATAACGTTTTTTTGGTATAATTTTAAAAATAATCGACAGAAAAATTTTAAAACTACATTTCTAATTAGATTTCATGAAAATAAAATTACTTAAACAAAATTTATATTTTTTTATAAAGAAATAAAAAAGTTACAGCAGTTTTTGTTTGATTTTTAAGAAAAACGCATTATTTCTAAAAAATAACGTTTTTTGGTATAATTTTAAAAATAAACGACAGAAAAATTTTAAAACTACATTTCTAATTAGATTTCATGAAAATAAAATTATTTAAACAAAATTTACATTTTTTTTTAAAGAAATAAAAAAGTTACAGCAGTTTTTGTTTGATTTTTAAGAAAAACGCATTATTTCTAAAAAATAATGTTTTGTTGGTATAATTTTAAAAATAATCGACAGAAAAATTTTAAAACTACATTTCTAATTAGATTTCATGAAAATAAAATTATTTAAACAAAATTTACATTTTTTTATAAAGAAATAAAAAAGTTTTTGCAGTTTTTTTGTGATTTTTAAGAAAAACGTTTTTTTGGTATAATTTTAAAAATAATCGACCGAAAAATTTTAAAACTTCATTTCTAATTAGATTTCATGAAAATAAAATTATTTAAATAAAATTTACATTTTTTTATAAAGAAATAAAAAAGTTACAGCAGTTTTTGTTTGATTTTTAAGAAAAACGCATTATTTCTAAAAAATAACGTTTTTTTGGTATAATTTTAAAAATAATCTACAGAAAAATTTTAAAACTACATTTCTAATTAGATTTCATGAAAATAAAATTATTTAAACAAAATTTACATTTTTTTATAAAGAAATAAAAAAGTTTCTGCAGTTTTTGTGTGATTTTTAAGAAAAACGTTTTTTTTGGTATAATTTTAAAAATAATCGTCCGAAAAATTTTAAAACTACATTTCTAATTAGATTTGATGAAAATAAAATTATTTAAACAAAATTTACATTTTTTTATAAAGAAATAAAAAAGTTTCTGCAGTTTTTGTGTGATTTTTAAGAAAAACGTTTTTTTTGGTATAATTTTAAAAATAATCG
>CAXARA010001418.1:0-36039 GCA_963971135.1 Stenus bimaculatus
TGTGATTTTTAAGAAAAACGTTTTTTTGGTATAATTTTAAAAATAATCGACCGAAAAATTTTAAAACTACATTTCTAATTAGATTTCATGAAAATAAAATTATTTAAACAAAATTTACATTTTTTTATAAAGAAATAAAAAAGTTACAGCAGTTTTAGTTTGATTTTTAAGAAAAACGCATTATTTCTAAAAAATAACGTTTTTTTTGATATAATTTTAAAAGTAATCGTCCGAAAAATTTTAAAACTACATTTCTAATTAGATTTCATGAAAATAAAATTATTTAAACAAAATTTACATTTTTTTATAAAGAAATAAAAAAGTTTCTGCAGTTTTTGTGTGATTTTTAAGAAAAACGTTTTTTTGGTATAATTTTAAAAATAATCGACCGAAAAATTTTAAAACTACATTTCTAATTAGATTTCATGAAAATAAAATTATTTAAACAAAATTTACATTTTTTTATAAAGAAATAAAAAAGTTACAGCAGTTTTTGTTTGATTTTTAAGAAAAACGCATTATTTCTAAAAAATAACGTTTTTTTGATATAATTTTAAAAGTAATCGTCCGAAAAATTTTAAAACTACATTTCTAATTAGATTTCATGAAAATAATCTTATTTAAACAAAATTTACATTTTTTTATAAAGAAATAAAAAAGTTACAGCAGTTTTTGTTTGATTTTTAAGAAAAACGCATTATTTCTAAAAAATAACGTTTTTTTGATATAATTTTAAAAGTAATCGTCCGAAAAATTTTAAAACTACATTTCTAATTACATTTCATGAAAATAATATTGTTTAAACAAAATTTACATTTTTTTATAAAGAAATAAAAAAGTTTCTGCAGTTTTTGGGTGATTTTTAAGAAAAAGGTTTTTTTGGTATAATTTTAAAAATAATCGACCGAAAAATTTTAAAACTACATTTCTAATTAGATTTCATGAAAATAAAATTATTTAAACAAAATTTACATTTTTTTATAAAGAAATAAAAAAGTTACAGCAGTTTTAGTTTGATTTTTAAGAAAAACGCATTATTTCTAAAAAATAACGTTTTTTTGATATAATTTTAAAACTAATCGTCCGAAAAATTTTAAAACTACATTTCTAATTAGATTTCATGAAAATAAAATTATTTAAACAAAATTTACATTTTTTTATAAAGAAATAAAAAAGTTTCTGCAGTTTTTGTGTGATTTTTAAGAAAAAGGTTTTTTTGGTATAATTTTAAAAATAATCGACCGAAAAATTATAAAACTACATTTCTAATTAGATTTCATGAAAATAAAATTATTTAAACAAAATTTACATTTTTTTATAAAGAAATAAAAAAGTTACAGCAGTTTTTGTTTGATTTTTAAGAAAAACGCATTATTTCTAAAAAATAACGTTTTTTTGATATAATTTTAAAAGTAATCGTCCGAAAAATTTTAAAACTACATTTCTAATTAGATTTCATGAAAATAAATTTATTTAAACAAAATTTACATTTTTTTATAAAGAAATAAAAAAGTTTCTGCAGTTTTTGTGTGATTTTTAAGAAAAAGGTTTTTTTTGGTATAATTTTAAAAATAATCGACCGAAAAATTATAAAACTACATTTCTAATTAGATTTCATGAAAATAAAATTATTTAAACAAAATTTACATTTTTTTATAAAGAAATAAAAAAGTTACAGCAGTTTTTGTTTGATTTTTAAGAAAAACGCATTATTTCTAAAAAATAACGTTTTTTTGATATAATTTTAAAAGTAATCGTCCGAAAAATTTTAAAACTACATTTCTAATTAGATTTCATGAAAATAAAATTATTTAAACAAAATTTACATTTTTTTATAAAGAAATAAAAAAGTTACAGCAGTTTTAGTTTGATTTTTAAGAAAAACGCATTATTTCTAAAAAATAACGTTTTTTTGATATAATTTTAAAAGTAATCGTCCGAAAAATTTTAAAACTACATTTCTAATTAGATTTCATGAAAATAAAATTATTTAAACAAAATTTACATTTTTTTATAAAGAAATAAAAAAGTTTCTGCAGTTTTTGTGTGATTTTTAAGAAAAACGTTTTTTTGGTATAATTTTAAAAATAATCGACCGAAAAATTTTAAAACTACATTTCTAATTAGATTTCATGAAAATAAAATTATTTAAACAAAATTTACATTTTTTTATAAAGAAATAAAAAAGTTACAGCAGTTTTAGTTTGATTTTTAAGAAAAACGCATTATTTCTAAAAAATAACGTTTTTTTGATATAATTTTAAAAGTAATCGTCCGAAAAATTTTAAAACTACATTTCTAATTAGATTTCATGAAAATAAAATTATTTAAACAAAATTTACATTTTTTTATAAAGAAATAAAAAAGTTACAGCAGTTTTTGTTTGATTTTTAAGAAAAACGCATTATTTCTAAAAAATAACGTTTTTTTGGTATAATTTCAAAAATAATAGACAGAAAAATTTTAAAACTACATTTCTAATTAGATTTCATGAAAATAAAATTATTTAAACAAAATTTACATTTTTTTATAAAGAAATAAAAAAGTTTCTGCAGTTTTTGTGTGATTTTTAAGAAAAACGTTTTTTTGGTATAATTTTAAAAATAATCGACCGAAAAATTTTAAAACTACATTTCTAATTAGATTTCATGAAAATAAAATTATTTAAACAAAATTTACATTTTTTTATAAAGAAATAAAAAAGTTACAGCAGTTTTTGTTTGATTTTTAAGAAAAACGCATTATTTCTAAAAAATAATGTTTTTTTGATATAATTTTAAAAGTAATCGTCCGAAAAATTTTAAAACTACATTTCTAATTAGATTTCATGAAAATAAAATTATTTAAACAAAATTTACATTTTTTTATAAAGAAATAAAAAAGTTACAGCAGTTTTTGTTTGATTTTTAAGAAAAACGCATTATTTCTAAAAAATAACGTTTTTTTGATATAATTTTAAAAGTAATCGTCCGAAAAATTTTAAAACTACATTTCTAATTAGATTTCATGAAAATAAATTTATTTAAACAAAATTTACATTTTTTTATAAAGAAATAAAAAAGTTTCTGCAGTTTTTGTGTGATTTTTAAGAAAAAGGTTTTTTTGGTATAATTTTAAAAATAATCGACCGAAAAATTATAAAACTACATTTCTAATTAGATTTCATGAAAATAAAATTATTTAAACAAAATTTACATTTTTTTATAAAGAAATAAAAAAGTTACAGCAGTTTTTGTTTGATTTTTAAGAAAAACGCATTATTTCTAAAAAATAACGTTTTTTTGGTATAATTTCAAAAATAATAGACAGAAAAATTTTAACTACATTTCTAATTAGATTTCATGAAAATAAAATTATTTAAACAAAATTTACATTTTTTTATAAAGAAATAAAAAAGTTTCTGCAGTTTTTGTGTGATTTTTAAGAAAAACGTTTTTTTGGTATAATTTTAAAAATAATCGACCGAAAAATTTTAAAACTACATTTCTAATTAGATTTCATGAAAATAAAATTATTTAAACAAAATTTACATTTTTTTATAAAGAAATAAAAAAGTTACAGCAGTTTTTGTTTGATTTTTAAGAAAAACGCATTATTTCTAAAAAATAATGTTTTTTTGATATAATTTTAAAAGTAATCGTCCGAAAAATTTTAAAACTACATTTCTAATTAGATTTCATGAAAATAATATTATTTAAACAAAATTTACATTTTTTTATAAAGAAATAAAAAAGTTTCTGCAGTTTTTATGTGATTTTTAAGAAAAACGTTTTTTTGGTATAATTTTAAAAATAATCGACCGAAAAATTTTAAAACTACATTTCTAATTAGATTTCATGAAAATAAAATTATTTAAACAAAATTTACATTTTTTTATAAAGAAATAAAAAAGTTACAGCAGTTTTAGTTTGATTTTTAAGAAAAACGCATTATTTCTAAAAAATAACGTTTTTTTGATATAATTTTAAAAGTAATCGTCCGAAAAATTTTAAAACTACATTTCTAATTAGATTTCATGAAAATAAAATTATTTAAACAAAATTTACATTTTTTTATAAAGAAATAAAAAAGTTTCTGCAGTTTTTGTGTGATTTTTAAGAAAAACGTTTTTTTGGTATAATTTTAAAAATAATCGACCGAAAAATTTTAAAACTACATTTCTAATTAGATTTCATGAAAATAAAATTATTTAAACAAAATTTACATTTTTTTATAAAGAAATAAAAAAGTTACAGCAGTTTTTGTTTGATTTTTAAGAAAAACGCATTATTTCTAAAAAATAACGTTTTTTTGATATAATTTTAAAAGTAATCGTCCGAAAAATTTTAAAACTACATTTCTAATTAGATTTCATGAAAATAATCTTATTTAAACAAAATTTACATTTTTTTATAAAGAAATAAAAAAGTTACAGCAGTTTTTGTTTGATTTTTAAGAAAAACGCATTATTTCTAAAAAATAACGTTTTTTTTGATATAATTTTAAAAGTAATCGTCCGAAAAATTTTAAAACTACATTTCTAATTACATTTCATGAAAATAATATTGTTTAAACAAAATTTACATTTTTTTATAAAGAAATAAAAAAGTTTCTGCAGTTTTTGGGTGATTTTTAAGAAAAAGGTTTTTTTGGTATAATTTTAAAATAATCGACCGAAAAATTTTAAAACTACATTTCTAATTAGATTTCATGAAAATAAAATTATTTAAACAAAATTTACATTTTTTTATAAAGAAATAAAAAAGTTACAGCAGTTTTAGTTTGATTTTTAAGAAAAACGCATTATTTCTAAAAAATAACGTTTTTTTGATATAATTTTAAAACTAATCGTCCGAAAAATTTTAAAACTACATTTCTAATTAGATTTCATGAAAATAAAATTATTTAAACAAAATTTACATTTTTTTATAAAGAAATAAAAAAGTTTCTGCAGTTTTTGTGTGATTTTTAAGAAAAAGGTTTTTTTGGTATAATTTTAAAAATAATCGACCGAAAAATTATAAAACTACATTTCTAATTAGATTTCATGAAAATAAAATTATTTAAACAAAATTTACATTTTTTTATAAAGAAATAAAAAAGTTACAGCAGTTTTTGTTTGATTTTTAAGAAAAACGCATTATTTCTAAAAAATAACGTTTTTTTGATATAATTTTAAAAGTAATCGTCCGAAAAATTTTAAAACTACATTTCTAATTAGATTTCATGAAAATAAATTTATTTAAACAAAATTTACATTTTTTTATAAAGAAATAAAAAAGTTTCTGCAGTTTTTGTGTGATTTTTAAGAAAAAGGTTTTTTTGGTATAATTTTAAAAATAATCGACCGAAAAATTATAAAACTACATTTCTAATTAGATTTCATGAAAATAAAATTATTTAAACAAAATTTACATTTTTTTATAAAGAAATAAAAAAGTTACAGCAGTTTTTGTTTGATTTTTAAGAAAAACGCATTATTTCTAAAAAATAACGTTTTTTTGATATAATTTTAAAAGTAATCGTCCGAAAAATTTTAAAACTACATTTCTAATTAGATTTCATGAAAATAAAATTATTTAAACAAAATTTACATTTTTTTATAAAGAAATAAAAAAGTTACAGCAGTTTTAGTTTGATTTTTAAGAAAAACGCATTATTTCTAAAAAATAACGTTTTTTTGATATAATTTTAAAAGTAATCGTCCGAAAAATTTTAAAACTACATTTCTAATTAGATTTCATGAAAATAAAATTATTTAAACAAAATTTACATTTTTTTATAAAGAAATAAAAAAGTTTCTGCAGTTTTTGTGTGATTTTTAAGAAAAACGTTTTTTTTGGTATAATTTTAAAAATAATCGACCGAAAAATTTTAAAACTACATTTCTAATTAGATTTCATGAAAATAAAATTATTTAAACAAAATTTACATTTTTTTATAAAGAAATAAAAAAGTTACAGCAGTTTTAGTTTGATTTTTAAGAAAAACGCATTATTTCTAAAAAATAACGTTTTTTTGATATAATTTTAAAAGTAATCGTCCGAAAAATTTTAAAACTACATTTCTAATTAGATTTCATGAAAATAAAATTATTTAAACAAAATTTACATTTTTTTATAAAGAAATAAAAAAGTTACAGCAGTTTTTGTTTGATTTTTAAGAAAAACGCATTATTTCTAAAAAATAACGTTTTTTTGGTATAATTTCAAAAATAATAGACAGAAAAATTTTAAAACTACATTTCTAATTAGATTTCATGAAAATAAAATTATTTAAACAAAATTTACATTTTTTTATAAAGAAATAAAAAAGTTTCTGCAGTTTTTGTGTGATTTTTAAGAAAAACGTTTTTTTGGTATAATTTTAAAAATAATCGACCGAAAAATTTTAAAACCACATTTCTAATTAGATTTCATGAAAATAAAATTATTTAAACAAAATTTACATTTTTTTATAAAGAAATAAAAAAGTTACAGCAGTTTTTGTTTGATTTTTAAGAAAAACGCATTATTTCTAAAAAATAATGTTTTTTTGATATAATTTTAAAAGAAATCGTCCGAAAAATTTTAAAACTACATTTCTAATTAGATTTCATGAAAATAATATTATTTAAACAAAATTTACATTTTTTTATAAAGAAATAAAAAAGTTTCTGCAGTTTTTATGTGATTTTTAAGAAAAACGTTTTTTTGGTATAATTTTAAAAATAATCGACCGAAAAATTTTGAAACTACATTTCTAATTAGATTTCATGAAAATAAAATTATTTAAACAAAATTTACATTTTTTTATAAAGAAATAAAAAAGTTACAGCAGTTTTAGTTTGATTTTTAAGAAAAACGCATTATTTCTAAAAAATAACGTTTTTTTGATATAATTTTAAAAGTAATCGTCCGAAAAATTTTAAAACTACATTTCTAATTAGATTTCATGAAAATAAAATTATTTAAACAAAATTTACATTTTTTTATAAAGAAATAAAAAAGTTTCTGCAGTTTTTGTGTGATTTTTAAGAAAAACGTTTTTTTGGTATAATTTTAAAAATAATCGACCGAAAAATTATAAAACTACATTTCTAATTAGATTTCATGAAAATAAAATTATTTAAACAAAATTTACATTTTTTTATAAAGAAATAAAAAAGTTACAGCAGTTTTTGTTTGATTTTTAAGAAAAACGCATTATTTCTAAAAAATAACGTTTTTTTGATATAATTTTAAAAGTAATCGTCCGAAAAATTTTAAAACTACATTTCTAATTAGATTTCATGAAAATAAAATTATTTAAACAAAATTTACATTTTTTTATAAAGAAATAAAAAAGTTACAGCAGTTTTAGTTTGATTTTTAAGAAAAACGCATTATTTCTAAAAAATAACGTTTTTTTGATATAATTTTAAAAGTAATCGTCCGAAAAATTTTAAAACTACATTTCTAATTAGATTTCATGAAAATAAAATTATTTAAACAAAATTTACATTTTTTTATAAAGAAATAAAAAAGTTTCTGCAGTTTTTGTGTGATTTTTAAGAAAAACGTTTTTTTGGTATAATTTTAAAAATAATCGACCGAAAAATTTTAAAACTACATTTCTAATTAGATTTCATGAAAATAAAATTATTTAAACAAAATTTACATTTTTTTATAAAGAAATAAAAAAGTTACAGCAGTTTTAGTTTGATTTTTAAGAAAAACGCATTATTTCTAAAAAATAACGTTTTTTTGATATAATTTTAAAAGTAATCGTCCGAAAAATTTTAAAACTACATTTCTAATTAGATTTCATGAAAATAAAATTATTTAAACAAAATTTACATTTTTTTATAAAGAAATAAAAAAGTTACAGCAGTTTTTGTTTGATTTTTAAGAAAAACGCATTATTTCTAAAAAATAACGTTTTTTTGGTATAATTTCAAAAATAATAGACAGAAAAATTTTAAAACTACATTTCTAATTAGATTTCATGAAAATAAAATTATTTAAACAAAATTTACATTTTTTTATAAAGAAATAAAAAAGTTTCTGCAGTTTTTGTGTGATTTTTAAGAAAAACGTTTTTTTGGTATAATTTTAAAAATAATCGACCGAAAAATTTTAAAACCACATTTCTAATTAGATTTCATGAAAATAAAATTATTTAAACAAAATTTACATTTTTTTATAAAGAAATAAAAAAGTTACAGCAGTTTTTGTTTGATTTTTAAGAAAAACGCATTATTTCTAAAAAATAATGTTTTTTTGATATAATTTTAAAAGAAATCGTCCGAAAAATTTTAAAACTACATTTCTAATTAGATTTCATGAAAATAATATTATTTAAACAAAATTTACATTTTTTTATAAAGAAATAAAAAAGTTTCTGCAGTTTTTATGTGATTTTTAAGAAAAACGTTTTTTTGGTATAATTTTAAAAATAATCGACCGAAAAATTTTAAAACTACATTTCTAATTAGATTTCATGAAAATAAAATTATTTAAACAAAATTTACATTTTTTTATAAAGAAATAAAAAAGTTACAGCAGTTTTAGTTTGATTTTTAAGAAAAACGCATTATTTCTAAAAAATAACGTTTTTTTGATATAATTTTAAAAGTAATCGTCCGAAAAATTTTAAAACTACATTTCTAATTAGATTTCATGAAAATAAAATTATTTAAACAAAATTTACATTTTTTTATAAAGAAATAAAAAAGTTTCTGCAGTTTTTGTGTGATTTTTAAGAAAAACGTTTTTTTGGTATAATTTTAAAAATAATCGACCGAAAAATTTTAAAACTACATTTCTAATTAGATTTCATGAAAATAAAATTATTTAAACAAAATTTACATTTTTTTATAAAGAAATAAAAAAGTTACAGCAGTTTTAGTTTGATTTTTAAGAAAAACGCATTATTTCTAAAAAATAAAGTTTTTTTGATATAATTTTAAAAGTAATCGTCCGAAAAATTTTAAAACTACTTTTCTAATTAGATTTCATGAAAATAAAAATATTTAAACAAAATTTACATTTTTTTATAAAGAAATAAAAAAGTTTCTGCAGTTTTAGTTTGATTTTTAAGAAAAACGCATTATTTCTAAAAAATAACGTTTTTTTGATATAATTTTAAAAGTAATCGTCCGAAAAATTTTAAAACTACATTTCTAATTAGATTTCATGAAAATAAAATTATTTAAACAAAATTTACATTTTTTTATAAAGAAATAAAAAAGTTTCTGCAGTTTTTGTGTGATTTTTAAGAAAAACGTTTTTTTGGTATAATTTTAAAAATAATCGACCGAAAAATTTTAAAACTACATTTCTAATTAGATTTCATGAAAATAAAATTATTTAAACAAAATTTACATTTTTTTATAAAGAAATAAAAAAGTTACAGCAGTTTTTGTTTGATTTTTAAGAAAAACGCATTATTTCTAAAAAATAACGTTTTTTTGGTATAATTTTAAAAATAATCGACAGAAAAATTTTAAAACTACATTTCTAATTAGATTTCATGAAAATAAAATTATTTAAACAAAATTTACATTTTTTTATAAAGAAATAAAAAAGTTACAGCAGTTTTTGTTTGATTTTTAAGAAAAACGCATTATTTCTAAAAAATAACGTTTTTTTGGTATAATTTCAAAAATAATAGACAGAAAAATTTTAAAACTACATTTCTAATTAGATTTCATGAAAATAAAATTATTTAAACAAAATTTACATTTTTTTATAAAGAAATAAAAAAGTTTCTGCAGTTTTTGTGTGATTTTTAAGAAAAACGTTTTTTTGGTATAATTTTAAAAATAATCGACCGAAAAATTTTAAAACTACATTTCTAATTAGATTTCATGAAAATAAAATTATTTAAACAAAATTTACATTTTTTTATAAAGAAATAAAAAAGTTACAGCAGTTTTTGTTTGATTTTTAAGAAAAACGCATTATTTCTAAAAAATAACGTTTTTTTGATATAATTTTAAAAGTAATCGTCCGAAAAATTTTAAAACTACATTTCTAATTAGATTTCATGAAAATAAAATTATTTAAACAAAATTTACATTTTTTTATAAAGAAATAAAAAAGTTTCTGCAGTTTTTGTGTGATTTTTAAGAAAAACGTTTTTTTGGTATAATTTTAAAAATAATCGACCGAAAAATTTTAAAACTACATTTCTAATTAGATTTCATGAAAATAAAATTATTTAAACAAAATTTACATTTTTTTATAAAGAAATAAAAAAGTTACAGCAGTTTTTGTTTGATTTTTAAGAAAAACGCATTATTTTTAAAAAATAACGTTTTTTTGATATAATTTTAAAAGTAATCGTCCGAAAAATTTTAAAACTACATTTCTAATTAGATTTCATGAAAATAAAATTATTTAAACAAAATTTACATTTTTTTATAAAGAAATAAAAAAGTTTCTGCAGTTTTTGTGTGATTTTTAAGAAAAACGTTTTTTTGGTATAATTTTAAAAATAATCGACCGAAAAATTTTAAAACTACATTTCTAATTAGATTTCATGAAAATAAAATTATTTAAACAAAATTTACATTTTTTTATAAAGAAATAAAAAAGTTTCAGCAGTTTTTGTTTGATTTTTAAGAAAAACGCATTATTTCTAAAAAATAACGTTTTTTTGATATAATTTTAAAAGTAATCGTCCGAAAAATTTTAAAACTACATTTCTAATTAGATTTCATGAAAATAAAATTATTTAAACAAAATTTACATTTTTTTATAAAGAAATAAAAAAGTTTCTGCAGTTTTTGTGTGATTTTTAAGAAAAAAGTTTTTTTGGTATAATTTTAAAAATAATCGACCGAAAAATTTTAAAACTACATTTCTAATTAGATTTCATGAAAATAAAATTATTTAAACAAAATTTACATTTTTTTATAAAGAAATAAAAAAGTTACAGCAGTTTTTGTTTGATTTTTAAGAAAAACGCATTATTTCTAAAAAATAACGTTTTTTGATATAATTTTAAAAGTAATCGTCCGAAAAATTTTAAAACTACATTTCTAATTAGATTTCATGAAAATAATATTATTTAAATAAAATTTACATTTTTTTATAAAGAAATAAAAAAGTTACAGCAGTTTTAGTTTGATTTTTAAGAAAAACGTTTTTTTGGTATAATTTTAAAAATAATCGACCGAAAAATTTTAAAACTACATTTCTAATTAGATTTCATGAAAATAAAATTATTTAAACAAAATTTACATTTTTTTATAAAGAAATAAAAAAGTTACAGCAGTTTTTGTTTGATTTTTAAGAAAAACGCATTATTTCTAAAAAATAATGTTTTTTTGATATAATTTTAAAAGTAATCGTCCGAAAAATTTTAAAACTACATTTCTAATTAGATTTCATGAAACTAATATTATTTAAACAAAATTTACATTTTTTTATTAAGAAATAAAAAAGTTACAGCAGTTTTTGTTTGATTTTTAAGAAAAACGCATTATTTCTAAAAAATAACGTTTTTTTGATATAATTTTAAAAGTAATCGTCCGAAAAATTTTAAAACTACATTTCTAATTAGATTTCATGAAAATAATATTATTTAAACAAAATTTACATTTTTTTATAAAGAAATAAAAAAGTTTCTGCAGTTTTTGTGTGATTTTTAAGAAAAACGTTTTTTTGGTATAATTTTAAAAATAATCGACCGAAAAATTTTAAAACTACATTTCTAATTAGATTTCATGAAAATAAAATTATTTAAACAAAATTTACATTTTTTTATAAAGAAATAAAAAAGTTTCTGCAGTTTTTGTGTGATTTTTAAGAAAAACGTTTTTTTGGTATAATTTTAAAAATAATCGACCGAAAAACTTTAAAACTACATTTCTAATTAGATTTCATGAAAATAAAATTATTTAAACAAAATTTACATTTTTTTATAAAGAAATAAAAAAGTTTCTGCAGTTTTTGTGTGATTTTTAAGAAAAACGTTTTTTTGGTATAATTTTAAAAATAATCGACCGAAAAATTTTAAAACTACATTTCTAATTAGATTTCATGAAAATAAAATTATTTAAACAAAATTTACATTTTTTTATAAAGAAATAAAAAAGTTACAGCAGTTTTTGTTTGATTTTTAAGAAAAACGCATTATTTTTAAAAAATAACGTTTTTTTGATATAATTTTAAAAGTAATCGTCCGAAAAATTTTAAAACTACATTTCTAATTAGATTTCATGAAAATAAAATTATTTAAACAAAATTTACATTTTTTTATAAAGAAATAAAAAAGTTTCTGCAGTTTTTGTGTGATTTTTAAGAAAAACGTTTTTTTGGTATAATTTTAAAAATAATCGACCGAAAAATTTTAAAACTACATTTCTAATTAGATTTCATGAAAATAAAATTATTTAAACAAAATTTACATTTTTTTATAAAGAAATAAAAAAGTTTCAGCAGTTTTTGTTTGATTTTTAAGAAAAACGCATTATTTCTAAAAAATAACGTTTTTTTGATATAATTTTAAAAGTAATCGTCCGAAAAATTTTAAAACTACATTTCTAATTAGATTTCATGAAAATAAAATTATTTAAACAAAATTTACATTTTTTTATAAAGAAATAAAAAAGTTTCTGCAGTTTTTGTGTGATTTTTAAGAAAAAAGTTTTTTTGGTATAATTTTAAAAATAATCGACCGAAAAATTTTAAAACTACATTTCTAATTAGATTTCATGAAAATAAAATTATTTAAACAAAATTTACATTTTTTTATAAAGAAATAAAAAAGTTACAGCAGTTTTTGTTTGATTTTTAAGAAAAACGCATTATTTCTAAAAAATAACGTTTTTTGATATAATTTTAAAAGTAATCGTCCGAAAAATTTTAAAACTACATTTCTAATTAGATTTCATGAAAATAATATTATTTAAACAAAATTTACATTTTTTTATAAAGAAATAAAAAAGTTACAGCAGTTTTAGTTTGATTTTTAAGAAAAACGTTTTTTTGGTATAATTTTAAAAATAATCGACCGAAAAATTTTAAAACTACATTTCTAATTAGATTTCATGAAAATAAAATTATTTAAACAAAATTTACATTTTTTTATAAAGAAATAAAAAAGTTACAGCAGTTTTTGTTTGATTTTTAAGAAAAACGCATTATTTCTAAAAAATAATGTTTTTTTGATATAATTTTAAAAGTAATCGTCCGAAAAATTTTAAAACTACATTTCTAATTAGATTTCATGAAACTAATATTATTTAAACAAAATTTACATTTTTTTATTAAGAAATAAAAAAGTTACAGCAGTTTTTGTTTGATTTTTAAGAAAAACGCATTATTTCTAAAAAATAACGTTTTTTTGATATAATTTTAAAAGTAATCGTCCGAAAAATTTTAAAACTACATTTCTAATTAGATTTCATGAAAATAATATTATTTAAACAAAATTTACATTTTTTTATAAAGAATTTTTTATAAAGAAATAAAAAAGTTTCTGCAGTTTTTGTGTGATTTTTAAGAAAAACGTTTTTTTGGTATAATTTTAAAAATAATCGACCGAAAAACTTTAAAACTACATTTCTAATTAGATTTCATGAAAATAAAATTATTTAAACAAAATTTACATTTTTTTATAAAGAAATAATAAAGTTACAGCAGTTTTTGTTTGATTTTTAAGAAAAACGCATTATTTCTAAAAAATAACGTTTTTTTGATATAATTTTAAAAGTAATCGTCCGAAAAATTTTAAAACTACATTTCTAATTAGATTTCATGAAAATAAAATTATTTAAACAAAATTTACATTTTTTTATAAAGAAATAAAAAAGTTTCTGCAGTTTTAGTTTGATTTTTAAGAAAAACGCATTATTTCTAAAAAATAACGTTTTTTTGATATAATTTTAAAAGTAATCGTCCGAAAAATTTTAAAACTACATTTCTAATTAGATTTCATGAAAATAAAATTATTTAAACAAAATTTACATTTTTTTATAAAGAAATAAAAAAGTTTCTGCAGTTTTTGTGTGATTTTTAAGAAAAACGTTTTTTTGGTATAATTTTAAAAATAATTCGACCGAAAAATTTTAAAACTACATTTCTAATTAGATTTCATGAAAATAAAATTATTTAAACAAAATTTACATTTTTTTATAAAGAAATAAAAAAGTTACAGCAGTTTTTGTTTGATTTTTAAGAAAAACGCATTATTTCTAAAAAATAACGTTTTTTGGTATAATTTTAAAAATAATCGACAGAAAAATTTTAAAACTACATTTCTAATTAGATTTCATGAAAATAAAATTATTTAAACAAAATTTACATTTTTTTATAAAGAAATAAAAAAGTTACAGCAGTTTTTGTTTGATTTTTAAGAAAAACGCATTATTTCTAAAAAATAACGTTTTTTTGGTATAATTTCAAAAATAATAGACAGAAAAATTTTAAAACTACATTTCTAATTAGATTTCATGAAAATAAAATTATTTAAACAAAATTTACATTTTTTTATAAAGAAATAAGAAAGTTTCTGCAGTTTTTGTGTGATTTTTAAGAAAAACGTTTTTTTGGTATAATTTTAAAAATAATCGACCGAAAAATTTTAAAACTACATTTCTAATTAGATTTCATAAAAATAAAAATTATTTAAACAAAATTTACATTTTTTTATAAAGAAATAAAAAAGTTACAGCAGTTTTTGTTTGATTTTTAAGAAAAACGCATTATTTCTAAAAAATAACGTTTTTTTGATATAATTTTAAAAGTAATCGTCCGAAAAATTTTAAAACTACATTTCTAATTAGATTTCATGAAAATAAAATTATTTAAACAAAATTTACATTTTTTTATAAAGAAATAAAAAAGTTACAGCAGTTTTTGTTTGATTTTTAAGAAAAAACGCATTATTTCTAAAAAATAACGTTTTTTGATATAATTTTAAAAGTAATCGTCCGAAAAATTTTAAAACTACATTTCTAATTAGATTTCATGAAAATAATATTATTTAAACAAAATTTACATTTTTTTATAAAGAAATAAAAAAGTTACAGCAGTTTTAGTTTGATTTTTAAGAAAAACGTTTTTTTGGTATAATTTTAAAAATAATCGACCGAAAAATTTTAAAACTACATTTCTAATTAGATTTCATGAAAATAAAATTATTTAAACAAAATTTACATTTTTTTATAAAGAAATAAAAAAGTTACAGCAGTTTTTGTTTGATTTTTAAGAAAAACGCATTATTTCTAAAAATAACGTTTTTTTGATATAATTTTAAAAGTAATCGTCCGAAAAATTTTAAAACTACATTTCTAATTAGATTTCATGAAAATAATATTATTTAAACAAAATTTACATTTTTTTATTAAGAAATAAAAAAGTTACAGCAGTTTTTGTTTGATTTTAAGAAAAACGCATTATTTCTAAAAAAATAACGTTTTTTTGATATAATTTTAAAAGTAATCGTCCGAAAAATTTTAAAACTACATTTCTAATTAGATTTCATGAAAATAATATTATTTAAATAAAATTTACATTTTTTTATAAAGAAATAAAAAAGTTTCTGCAGTTTTTGTGTGATTTTTAAGAAAAACGTTTTTTTGGTATAATTTTAAAAATAATCGATCGAAAAATTTTAAAACTACATTTCTAATTAGATTTCATGAAAATAAAATTATTTAAACAAAATTTACATTTTTTTATAAAGAAATAAAAAAGTTACAGCAGTTTTTGTTTGATTTTTAAGAAAAACGCATTATTTCTAAAAAATAACGTTTTTTTGATATAATTTTAAAAGTAATCGTCCGAAAATTTTAAAACTACATTTCTAATTAGATTTCATGAAAATAATATTATTTAAACAAAATTTACATTTTTTTATAAAGAAATAAAAAAGTTACAGCAGTTTTTGTTGATTTTTAAGAAAAACGCATATTATTTCTAAAAAATAACGTTTTTTTGATATAATTTTAAAAGTAATCGTCCGAAAAATTTTAAAACTACATTTCTAATTAGATTTCATGAAAATAAAATTATTTAAACAAAATTTACATTTTTTTATAAGGAAATAAAAAAGTTTCTGCAGTTTTTGTGTGATTTTTAAGAAAAACGTTTTTTTGGTATAATTTTAAAAATAATCGACCGAAAAATTTTAAAACTACATTTCTAATTAGATTTCATGAAAATAAAATTATTTAAACAAAATTTACATTTTTTTATAAAGAAATAAAAAAGTTACAGCAGTTTTTGTTTGATTTTTAAGAAAAACGCATTATTTCTAAAAAATAACGTTTTTTTGATATAATTTTAAAAGTAATCGTCCGAAAAATTTTAAAACTACATTTCTAATTAGATTTCATGAAAATAATATTATTTAAACAAAATTTACATTTTTTTATTAAGAAATAAAAAAGTTACAGCAGTTTTTGTTTGATTTTTAAGAAAAACGCATTATTTCTAAAAAATAACGTTTTTTTGATATAATTTTAAAAGTAATCGTCCGAAAAATTTTAAAACTACATTTCTAATTAGATTTCATGAAAATAAAATTATTTAAACAAAATTTACATTTTTTTATAAAGAAATAAAAAAGTTTCTGCAGTTTTTGTGTGATTTTTAAGAAAAACGTTTTTTTGGTATAATTTTAAAAATAATCGACCGAAAAATTTTAAAACTACATTTCTAATTAGATTTCATGAAAATAAAATTATTTAAACAAAATTTACATTTTTTTATAAAGAAATAAAAAAGTTACAGCAGTTTTTGTTTGATTTTTAAGAAAAACGCATTATTTCTAAAAAATAACGTTTTTTTGGTATAATTTTAAAAATAATCGACAGAAAAATTTTAAAACTACATTTTTAATTAGATTTCATGAAAATAAAATTATTTAAACAAAATTTACATTTTTTTATAAAGAAATAAAAAAGTTACAGCAGTTTTTGTTTGATTTTTAAGAAAAACGCATTATTTCTAAAAAATAACGTTTTTTTGGTATAATTTCAAAAATAATAGACAGAAAAATTTTAAAACTACATTTCTAATTAGATTTCATGAAAATAAAATTATTTAAACAAAATTTACATTTTTTTATAAAGAAATAAGAAAGTTTCTGCAGTTTTTGTGTGATTTTTAAGAAAAACGTTTTTTTGGTATAATTTTAAAAATAATCGACCGAAAAATTTTAAAACTACATTTCTAATTAGATTTCATGAAAATAAAATTATTTAAACAAAATTTACATTTTTTTATAAAGAAATAAAAAAGTTACAGCAGTTTTTGTTTGATTTTTAAGAAAAACGCATTATTTCTAAAAAATAACGTTTTTTTGATATAATTTTAAAAGTAATCGTCCGAAAAATTTTAAAACTACATTTCTAATTAGATTTCATGAAAATAATATTATTTAAACAAAATTTACATTTTTTTATAAAGAAATAAAAAAGTTACAGCAGTTTTTGTTTGATTTTTAAGAAAAACGCATTATTTCTAAAAAATAACGTTTTTTTGATATAATTTTAAAAGTAATCGTCCGAAAAATTTTAAAACTACATTTCTAATTAGATTTCATGAAAATAAAATTATTTAAACAAAATTTACATTTTTTTATAAAGAAATAAAAAAGTTACAGCAGTTTTTGTTTGATTTTTAAGAAAAACGCATTATTTCTAAAAAATAACGTTTTTTTGATATAATTTTAAAAGTAATCGTCCGAAAAATTTTAAAACTACATTTCTAATTAGATTTCATGAAAATAAAATTATTTAAACAAAATTTACATTTTTTTATAAAGAAATAAAAAAGTTTCTGCAGTTTTTGTGTGATTTTTAAGAAAAACGTTTTTTTGGTATAATTTTAAAAATAATCGACCGAAAAATTTTAAAACTACATTTCTAATTAGATTTCATGAAAATAAAATTATTTAAACAAAATTTACATTTTTTTATAAAGAAATAAAAAAGTTACAGCAGTTTTTGTTTGATTTTTAAGAAAAACGCATTATTTCTAAAAAATAACGTTTTTTTGATATAATTTTAAAAGTAATCGTCCGAAAAATTTTAAAACTACATTTCTAATTAGATTTCATGAAAATAATATTATTTAAACAAAATTTACATTTTTTTATTAAGAAATAAAAAAGTTACAGCAGTTTTTGTTTGATTTTTAAGAAAAACGCATTATTTCTAAAAAATAACGTTTTTTTGATATAATTTTAAAAGTAATCGTCCGAAAAATTTTAAAACTACATTTCTAATTAGATTTCATGAAAATAAAATTATTTAAACAAAATTTACATTTTTTTATAAAGAAATAAAAAAGTTTCTGCAGTTTTTGTGTGATTTTTAAGAAAAACGTTTTTTTGGTATAATTTTAAAAATAATCGACCGAAAAATTTTAAAACTACATTTCTAATTAGATTTCATGAAAATAAAATTATTTAAACAAAATTTACATTTTTTTATAAAGAAATAAAAAAGTTACAGCAGTTTTTGTTTGATTTTTAAGAAAAACGCATTATTTCTAAAAAATAACGTTTTTTTGGTATAATTTTAAAAATAATCGACAGAAAAATTTTAAAACTACATTTTTAATTAGATTTCATGAAAATAAAATTATTTAAACAAAATTTACATTTTTTTATAAAGAAATAAAAAAGTTACAGCAGTTTTTGTTTGATTTTTAAGAAAAACGCATTATTTCTAAAAAATAACGTTTTTTTGGTATAATTTTAAAAATAATCGACAGAAAAATTTTAAAACTACATTTTTAATTAGATTTCATGAAAATAAAATTATTTAAACAAAATTTACATTTTTTTATAAAGAAATAAAAAAGTTACAGCAGTTTTTGTTTGATTTTTAAGAAAAACGCATTATTTCTAAAAAATAACGTTTTTTTGATATAATTTTAAAAGTAATCGTCCGAAAAATTTTAAAACTACATTTCTAATTAGATTTCATGAAAATAATATTATTTAAACAAAATTTACATTTTTTTATTAAGAAATAAAAAAGTTACAGCAGTTTTTGTTTGATTTTTAAGAAAAACGCATTATTTCTAAAAAATAACGTTTTTTTGATATAATTTTAAAAGTAATCGTCCGAAAAATTTTAAAACTACATTTCTAATTAGATTTCATGAAAATAAAATTATTTAAACAAAATTTACATTTTTTTATAAAGAAATAAAAAAGTTTCTGCAGTTTTTGTGTGATTTTTAAGAAAAACGTTTTTTTGGTATAATTTTAAAAATAATCGACCGAAAAATTTTAAAACTACATTTCTAATTAGATTTCATGAAAATAAAATTATTTAAACAAAATTTACATTTTTTTATAAAGAAAT
Source organism: Stenus bimaculatus (assembly GCA_963971135.1). Taxonomy (NCBI): domain Eukaryota; kingdom Metazoa; phylum Arthropoda; class Insecta; order Coleoptera; family Staphylinidae; genus Stenus; species Stenus bimaculatus. The sequence continues at coordinate 19,274 of CAXARA010001418.1, forward strand.
AAAAAAGTTACAGCAGTTTTTGTTTGATTTTTAAGAAAAACGCATTATTTCTAAAAAATAACGTTTTTTTGGTATAATTTTAAAAATAATCGACAGAAAAATTTTAAAACTACATTTTTAATTAGATTTCATGAAAATAAAATTATTTAAACAAAATTTACATTTTTTTATAAAGAAATAAAAAAGTTACAGCAGTTTTTGTTTGATTTTTAAGAAAAACGCATTATTTCTAAAAAATAACGTTTTTTTGGTATAATTTCAAAAATAATAGACAGAAAAATTTTAAAACTACATTTCTAATTAGATTTCATGAAAATAAAATTATTTAAACAAAATTTACATTTTTTTATAAAGAAATAAGAAAGTTTCTGCAGTTTTTGTGTGATTTTTAAGAAAAACGTTTTTTTGGTATAATTTTAAAAATAATCGACCGAAAAATTTTAAAACTACATTTCTAATTAGATTTCATGAAAATAAAATTATTTAAACAAAATTTACATTTTTTTATAAAGAAATAAAAAAGTTACAGCAGTTTTTGTTTGATTTTTAAGAAAAACGCATTATTTCTAAAAAATAACGTTTTTTTGATATAATTTTAAAAGTAATCGTCCGAAAAATTTTAAAACTACATTTCTAATTAGATTTCATGAAAATAAAATTATTTAAACAAAATTTACATTTTTTTATAAAGAAATAAGAAAGTTTCTGCAGTTTTTGTGTGATTTTTAAGAAAAACGTTTTTTTGGTATAATTTTAAAAATAATCGACCGAAAAATTTTAAAACTACATTTCTAATTAGATTTCATGAAAATAAAATTATTTAAACAAAATTTACATTTTTTTATAAAGAAATAAAAAAGTTACAGCAGTTTTTGTTTGATTTTTAAGAAAAACGCATTATTTCTAAAAAATAACGTTTTTTTGATATAATTTTAAAAGTAATCGTCCGAAAAATTTTAAAACTACATTTCTAATTAGATTTCATGAAAATAAAATTATTTAAACAAAATTTACATTTTTTTATAAAGAAATAAAAAAGTTTCTGCAGTTTTTGTGTGATTTTTAAGAAAAACGTTTTTTTGGTATAATTTTAAAAATAATCGACCGAAAAATTTTAAAACTACATTTCTAATTAGATTTCATGAAAATAAAATTATTTAAACAAAATTTACATTTTTTTATAAAGAAATAAAAAAGTTACAGCAGTTTTTGTTTGATTTTTAAGAAAAACGCATTATTTTTAAAAAATAACGTTTTTTTGATATAATTTTAAAAGTAATCGTCCGAAAAATTTTAAAACTACATTTCTAATTAGATTTCATGAAAATAAAATTATTTAAACAAAATTTACATTTTTTTATAAAGAAATAAAAAAGTTTCTGCAGTTTTTGTGTGATTTTTAAGAAAAACGTTTTTTTGGTATAATTTTAAAAATAATCGACCGAAAAATTTTAAAACTACATTTCTAATTAGATTTCATGAAAATAAAATTATTTAAACAAAATTTACATTTTTTTATAAAGAAATAAAAAAGTTTCAGCAGTTTTTGTTTGATTTTTAAGAAAAACGCATTATTTCTAAAAAATAACGTTTTTTTGATATAATTTTAAAAGTAATCGTCCGAAAAATTTTAAAACTACATTTCTAATTAGATTTCATGAAAATAAAATTATTTAAACAAAATTTACATTTTTTTATAAAGAAATAAAAAAGTTTCTGCAGTTTTTGTGTGATTTTTAAGAAAAAAGTTTTTTTGGTATAATTTTAAAAATAATCGACCGAAAAATTTTAAAACTACATTTCTAATTAGATTTCATGAAAATAAAATTATTTAAACAAAATTTACATTTTTTTATAAAGAAATAAAAAAGTTACAGCAGTTTTTGTTTGATTTTTAAGAAAAACGCATTATTTCTAAAAAATAACGTTTTTTGATATAATTTTAAAAGTAATCGTCCGAAAAATTTTAAAACTACATTTCTAATTAGATTTCATGAAAATAATATTATTTAAACAAAATTTACATTTTTTTATAAAGAAATAAAAAAGTTACAGCAGTTTTAGTTTGATTTTTAAGAAAAACGTTTTTTTGGTATAATTTTAAAAATAATCGATCGAAAAATTTTAAAACTACATTTCTAATTAGATTTCATGAAAATAAAATTATTTAAACAAAATTTACATTTTTTTATAAAGAAATAAAAAAGTTACAGCAGTTTTTGTTTGATTTTTAAGAAAAACGCATTATTTCTAAAAAATAAAGTTTTTTTGATATAATTTTAAAAGTAATCGTCCGAAAAATTTTAAAACTACATTTCTAATTAGATTTCATGAAAATAATATTATTTAAACAAAATTTACATTTTTTTATAAAGAAATAAAAAAGTTACAGCAGTTTTTGTTTGATTTTTAAGAAAAACGCATTATTTCTAAAAAATAACGTTTTTTTGATATAATTTTAAAAGTAATCGTCCGAAAAATTTTAAAACTACATTTCTAATTAGATTTCATGAAAATAAAATTATTTAAACAAAATTTACATTTTTTTATAAAGAAATAAAAAAGTTACAGCAGTTTTTGTTTGATTTTTAAGAAAAACGCATTATTTCTAAAAAATAACGTTTTTTTGATATAATTTTAAAAGTAATCGTCCGAAAAATTTTAAAACTACATTTCTAATTAGATTTCATGAAAATAAAATTATTTAAACAAAATTTACATTTTTTTATAAAGAAATAAAAAAGTTTCTGCAGTTTTTGTGTGATTTTTAAGAAAAACGTTTTTTTGGTATAATTTTAAAAATAATCGACCGAAAAATTTTAAAACTACATTTCTAATTAGATTTCATGAAAATAAAATTATTTAAACAAAATTTACATTTTTTTATAAAGAAATAAAAAAGTTACAGCAGTTTTTGTTTGATTTTTAAGAAAAACGCATTATTTCTAAAAAATAACGTTTTTTTGATATAATTTTAAAAGTAATCGTCCGAAAAATTTTAAAACTACATTTCTAATTAGATTTCATGAAAATAATATTATTTAAACAAAATTTACATTTTTTTATAAAGAAATAAAAAAGTTACAGCAGTTTTAGTTTGATTTTTAAGAAAAACGTTTTTTTGGTATAATTTTAAAAATAATCGACCGAAAAATTTTAAAACTACATTTCTAATTAGATTTCATGAAAATAAAATTATTTAAACAAAATTTACATTTTTTTATAAAGAAATAAAAAAGTTACAGCAGTTTTTGTTTGATTTTTAAGAAAAACGCATTATTTCTAAAAAATAACGTTTTTTTGATATAATTTTAAAAGTAATCGTCCGAAAAATTTTAAAACTACATTTCTAATTAGATTTCATGAAAATAATATTATTTAAACAAAATTTACATTTTTTTATAAAGAAATAAAAAAGTTACAGCAGTTTTAGTTTGATTTTTAAGAAAAACGTTTTTTTGGTATAATTTTAAAAATAATCGACCGAAAAATTTTAAAACTACATTTCTAATTAGATTTCATGAAAATAAAATTATTTAAACAAAATTTACATTTTTTTATAAAGAAATAAAAAAGTTACAGCAGTTTTTGTTTGATTTTTAAGAAAAACGCATTATTTCTAAAAAATAACGTTTTTTTGATATAATTTTAAAAGTAATCGTCCGAAAAATTTTAAAACTACATTTCTAATTAGATTTCATGAAAATAATATTATTTAAACAAATTTTACATTTTTTTATAAAGAAATAAAAAAGTTACAGCAGTTTTAGTTTGATTTTTAAGAAAAACGTTTTTTTGGTATAATTTTAAAAATAATCGACCGAAAAATTTTAAAACTACATTTCTAATTAGATTTCATGAAAATAAAATTATTTAAACAAAATTTACATTTTTTTATAAAGAAATAAAAAAGTTACAGCAGTTTTTGTTTGATTTTTAAGAAAAACGCATTATTTCTAAAAAATAACGTTTTTTTGATATAATTTTAAAAGTAATCGTCCGAAAAATTTTAAAACTACATTTCTAATTAGATTTCATGAAAATAATATTATTTAAACAAAATTTACATTTTTTTATAAAGAAATAAAAAAGTTACAGCAGTTTTTGTTTGATTTTTAAGAAAAACGCATTATTTCTAAAAAATAATGTTTTTTTGATATAATTTTAAAATTAATCGTCCGAAAAATTTTAAAACTACATTTCTAATTAGATTTCATGAAAATAATATTATTTAAACAAAATTTACATTTTTTTATAAAGAAATAAAAAAGTTTCTGCAGTTTTTGTGTGATTTTTAAGAAAAACGCATTATTTCTAAAAAATAACGTTTTTTTGATATAATTTTAAAAGTAATCGTCGGAAAAATTTTAAAACTACATTTCTAATTAGATTTCATGAAAATAAAATTATTTAAACAAAATTTACATTTTTTTATAAAGAAATAAAAAAGTTACAGCAGTTTTTGTTTGATTTTTAAGAAAAACGCATTATTTCTAAAAAATAACGTTTTTTTGATATAATTTTAAAAGTAATCGTCCGAAAAATTTTAAAACTACATTTCTAATTAGATTTCATGAAAATAATATTATTTTAACAAAATTTACATTTTTTTTATAAAGAAATAAAAAAGTTACAGCAGTTTTTGTTTGATTTTTAAGAAAAACGCATTATTTCTAAAAAATAACGTTTTTTTGATATAATTTTAAAAGTAATCGTCCGAAAAATTTTAAAACTACATTTCTAATTACATTTCATGAAAATAATATTATTTAAACAAAATTTACATTTTTTTATAAAGAAATAAAAAAGTTTCTGCAGTTTTTGGGTGATTTTTAAGAAAAACGTTTTTTTGGTATAATTTTAAAAATAATCGACCGAAAAATTTTAAAACTACATTTCTAATTAGATTTCATGAAAATAAAATTATTTAAACAAAATTTACATTTTTTTATAAAGAAATAAAAAAGTTACAGCAGTTTTTGTTTGATTTTTAAGAAAAACGCATTATTTCTAAAAAATAACGTTTTTTTGATATAATTTTAAAAGTAATCGTCCGAAAAATTTTAAAACTACATTTCTAATTAGATTTCATGAAAATAAAATTATTTAAACAAAATTTACATTTTTTTATAAAGAAATAAAAAAGTTTCTGCAGTTTTTGTGTGATTTTTAAGAAAAACGTTTTTTTGGTATAATTTTAAAAATAATCGACCGAAAAATTTTAAAACTACATTTCTAATTAGATTTCATGAAAATAAAATTATTTAAACAAAATTTACATTTTTTTATAAAGAAATAAAAAAGTTACAGCAGTTTTTGTTTGATTTTTAAGAAAAACGCATTATTTCTAAAAAATAACGTTTTTTTGATATAATTTTAAAAGTAATCGTCCGAAAAATTTTAAAACTACATTTCTAATTAGATTTCATGAAAATAAATTTATTTAAACAAAATTTACATTTTTTTATAAAGAAATAAAAAAGTTTCTGCAGTTTTTGTGTGATTTTTAAGAAAAACGTTTTTTTGGTATAATTTTAAAAATAATCGACCGAAAAATTTTAAAACTACATTTCTAAATAGATTTCATGAAAATAAAATTATTTAAACAAAATTTACATTTTTTTATAAAGAATTAAAAAAGTTACAGCAGTTTTAGTTTGATTTTTAAGAAAAACGCATTATTTCTAAAAAATAACGTTTTTTTGATATAATTTTAAAAGTAATCGTCCGAAAAATTTTAAAACTACATTTCTAATTAGATTTCATGAAAATAAAATTATTTAAACAAAATTTACATTTTTTTATAAAGAAATAAAAAAGTTTCTGCAGTTTTTGTGTGATTTTTAAGAAAAACGTTTTTTTGGTATAATTTTAAAAATAATCGACCGAAAAATTTTAAAACTACATTTCTAATTAGATTTCATGAAAATAAAATTATTTAAACAAAATTTACATTTTTTTATAAAGAAATAAAAAAGTTACAGCAGTTTTTGTTTGATTTTTAAGAAAAACGCATTATTTCTAAAAAATAACGTTTTTTTGATATAATTTTAAAAGTAATCGTCCGAAAAATTTTAAAACTACATTTCTAATTAGATTTCATGAAAATAAAATTATTTAAACAAAATTTACATTTTTTTATAAAGAAATAAAAAAGTTTCTGCAGTTTTTGTGTGATTTTTAAGAAAAACGTTTTTTTGGTATAATTTTAAAAATAATCGACCGAAAAATTTTAAAACTACATTTCTAATTAGATTTCATGAAAATAAAATTATTTAAACAAAATTTACATTTTTTTATAAAGAAATAAAAAAGTTACAGCAGTTTTAGTTTGATTTTTAAGAAAAACGCATTATTTCTAAAAAATAACGTTTTTTTGATATAATTTTAAAAGTAATCGTCCGAAAAATTTTAAAACTACATTTCTAATTAGATTTCATGAAAATAATATTATTTAAACAAAATTTACATTTTTTTATAAAGAAATAAAAAAGTTTCTGCAGTTTTTGTGTGATTTTTAAGAAAAACGTTTTTTTGGTATAATTTTAAAAATAATCGACCGAAAAATTTTAAAACTACATTTCTAATTAGATTTCATGAAAATAAAATTATTGAAACAAAATTTACATTTTTTTATAAAGAAATAAAAAAGTTACAGCAGTTTTAGTTTGATTTTTAAGAAAAACGCATTATTTCTAAAAAATAACGTTTTTTTGATATAATTTTAAAAGTAATCGTCCGAAAAATTTTAAAACTACATTTCTAATTAGATTTCATGAAAATAAAATTATTTTAACAAAATTTACATTTTTTTATAAAGAAATAAAAAAGTTTCTGCAGTTTTTGTGTGATTTTTAAGAAAAACGTTTTTTGGTATAATTTTAAAAATAATCGACCGAAAAATGTTAAAACTACATTTCTAATTAGATTTCATGAAAATAAAATTATTTAAACAAAATTTACATTTTTTTATAAAGAAATAAAAAAGTTTCTGCAGTTTTTGTGTGATTTTTAAGAAAAACGTTTTTTTGGTATAATTTTAAAAATAATCGACCGAAAAATTTTAAAACTACATTTCTAATTAGATTTCATGAAAATAAAATTATTTAAACAAAATTTACATTTTTTTATAAAGAAATAAAAAAGTTTCTGCAGTTTTTGTGTGATTTTTAAGAAAAACGTTTTTTTGGTATAATTTTAAAAATAATCGACCGAAAAATTTTAAAACTACATTTCTAATTAGATTTCATGAAAATAAAATTATTTAAACAAAATTTACATTTTTTTATAAAGAAATAAAAAAGTTACAGCAGTTTTTTTTTGATTTTTAAGAAAAACGCATTATTTCTAAAAAATAACGTTTTTTTGATATAATTTTAAAAGTAATCGTCCGAAAAATTTTAAAACTACATTTCTAATTAGATTTCATGAAAATAAAATTATTTAAACAAAATTTACATTTTTTTATAAAGAAATAAAAAAGTTTCTGCAGTTTTTGTGTGATTTTTAAGAAAAACGTTTTTTTGGTATAATTTTAAAAATAATCGACCGAAAAATTTTAAAACTACATTTCTAATTAGATTTCATGAAAATAAAATTATTTAAACAAAATTTACATTTTTTTATAAAGAAATAAAAAAGTTACAGCAGTTTTTGTTTGATTTTTAAGAAAAACGCATTATTTCTAAAAAATAACGTTTTTTTGATATAATTTTAAAAAAAATCGTCCGAAAAATTTTAAAACTACATTTCTAATTAGATTTCATGAAAATAAAATTATTTAAACAAAATTTACATTTTTTTATAAAGAAATAAAAAAGTTTCTGCAGTTTTTGTGTGATTTTTAAGAAAAACGTTTTTTTGGTATAATTTTAAAAATAATCGACCGAAAAATTTTAAAACTACATTTCTAATTAGATTTCATGAAAATAAAATTATTTAAACAAAATTTACATTTTTTTATAATGAAATAAAAAAGTTACAGCAGTTTTTGTTTGATTTTTAAGAAAAACGCATTATTTCTAAAAAATAACGTTTTTTTGATATAATTTTAAAAGTAATCGTCCGAAAAATTTTAAAACTACATTTCTAATTAGATTTCATGAAAATAATATTATTTAAACAAAATTTACATTTTTTTATAAAGAAATAAAAAAGTTACAGCAGTTTTAGTTTGATTTTTAAGAAAAACGTTTTTTTGGTATAATTTTAAAAATAATCGACCGAAAAATTTTAAAACTACATTTCTAATTAGATTTCATGAAAATAAAATTATTTAAACAAAATTTACATTTTTTTATAAAGAAATAAAAAAGTTACAGCAGTTTTTGTTTGATTTTTAAGAAAAACGCATTATTTCTAAAAAATAACGTTTTTTTGATATAATTTTAAAAATAATCGTCCGAAAAATTTTAAAACTACATTTCTAATTAGATTTCATGAAAATAAAATTATTTAAACAAAATTTACATTTTTTTATAAAGAAATAAAAAAGTTTCTGCAGTTTTTGTGTGATTTTTAAGAAAAATGTTTTTTTGGTATAATTTTAAAAATAATCGACCGAAAAATTTTAAAACTACATTTCTAATTAGATTTCATGAAAATAAAATTATTTAAACAAAATTTACATTTTTTTATAAAGAATTAAAAAAGTTACAGCAGTTTTTGTTTGATTTTTAAGAAAAACGCATTATTTCTAAAAAATAACGTTTTTTTGATATAATTTTAAAAGTAATCTTCCGAAAAATTTTAAAACTACATTTCTAATTAGATTTCATGAAAATAATATTATTTAAACAAAATTTACATTTTTTTATAAAGAAATAAAAAAGTTACAGCAGTTTTAGTTTGATTTTTAAGAAAAACGTTTTTTTGGTATAATTTTAAAAATAATCGACCGAAAAATTTTAAAACTACATTTCTAATTAGATTTCATGAAAATAAAATTATTTAAACAAAATTTACATTTTTTTATAAAGAAATAAAAAAGTTACAGCAGTTTTTGTTTTATTTTTAAGAAAAACGCATTATTTCTAAAAAATAACGTTTTTTTGATATAATTTTAAAAGTAATCGTCCGAAAAATTTTAAAACTACATTTCTAATTAGATTTCATGAAAATAATATTATTTAAACAAAATTTACATTTTTTTATAAAGAAATAAAAAAGTTACAGCAGTTTTTGTTTGATTTTTAAGAAAAACGCATTATTTCTAAAAAATAACGTTTTTTTGATATAATTTTAAAAGTAATCGTCCGAAAAATTTTAAAACTACATTTCTAATTAGATTTCATGAAAATAATATTATTTAAACAAAATTTACATTTTTTTATAAAGAAATAAAAAAGTTTCTGCAGTTTTTGTGTGATTTTTAAGAAAAACGTTTTTTTGGTATAATTTTAAAAATAATCGACCGAAAAATTTTAAAACTACATTTCTAATTAGATTTCATGAAAATAAAATTATTTAAATAAAATTTACATTTTTTTATAAAGAAATAAAAAAGTTACAGCAGTTTTTGTTTGATTTTTAAGAAAAACGCATTATTTCTAAAAAATAACGTTTTTTTGATATAATTTTAAAAGTAATCGTCCGAAAAATTTTAAAACTACATTTCTAATTAGATTTCATGAAAATAAAATTATTTAAACAAAATTTACATTTTTTTATAAAGAAATAAAAAAGTTTCTGCAGTTTTTGTGTGATTTTTAAGAAAAACGTTTTTTTGGTATAATTTTAAAAATAATTGACCGAAAAATTTTAAAACTACATTTCTAATTAGATTTCATGAAAATAAAATTATTTAAACAAAATTTACATTTTTTTATAAAGAAATAAAAAAGTTACAGCAGTTTTTGTTTGATTTTTAAGAAAAACGAATTATTTCTAAAAAATAACGTTTTTTTGATATAATTTTAAAAGTAATCGTCCGAAAAATTTTAAAACTACATTTCTAATTAGATTTCATGAAAATAAAATTATTTAAACAAAATTTACATTTTTTTATAAAGAAATAAAAAAGTTACAGCAGTTTTTGTGTGATTTTTAAGAAAAACGTTTTTTTGGTATAATTTTAAAAATAATCGACCGAAAAATTTTAAAACTACATTTCTAATTAGATTTCATGAAAATAAAATTATTTAAACAAAATTTACATTTTTTTATAAAGAAATAAAAAAGTTACAGCAGTTTTTGTTTGATTTTTAAGAAAAACGCATTATTTCTAAAAAATAACGTTTTTTTGATATAATTTTAAAAAAAATCGTCCGAAAAATTTTAAAACTACATTTCTAATTAGATTTCATGAAAATAAAATTATTTAAACAAAATTTACATTTTTTTATAAAGAAATAAAAAAGTTTCTGCAGTTTTTGTGTGATTTTTAAGAAAAACGTTTTTTTGGTATAATTTTAAAAATAATCGACCGAAAAATTTTAAAACTACATTTCTAATTAGATTTCATGAAAATAAAATTATTTAAACAAAATTTACATTTTTTTATAAAGAAATAAAAAAGTTACAGCAGTTTTTGTTTGATTTTTAAGAAAAACGCATTATTTCTAAAAAATAACGTTTTTGATATAATTTTAAAAGTAATCGTCCGAAAAATTTTAAAACTACATTTCTAATTAGATTTCATGAAAATAATATTATTTAAACAAAATTTACATTTTTTTATAAAGAAATAAAAAAGTTACAGCAGTTTTTGTTTGATTTTTAAGAAAAACGCATTATTTCTAAAAAATAACGTTTTTTTGATATAATTTTAAAAGTAATCGTCCGAAAAATTTTAAAACTACATTTCTAATTAGATTTCATGAAAATAATATTATTTAAACAAAATTTACATTTTTTTATAAAGAAATAAAAAAGTTTCTGCAGTTTTTGTGTGATTTTTAAGAAAAACGTTTTTTTGGTATAATTTTAAAAATAATCGACCGAAAAATTTTAAAACTACATTTCTAATTAGATTTCATGAAAATAAAATTATTTAAACAAAATTTACATTTTTTTATAAAGAAATAAAAAAGTTACAGCAGTTTTTGTTTGATTTTTAAGAAAAACGCATTATTTCTAAAAAATAACGTTTTTTTGATATAATTTTAAAAAAAATCGTCCGAAAAATTTTAAAACTACATTTCTAATTAGATTTCATGAAAATAAAATTATTTAAACAAAATTTACATTTTTTTATAAAGAAATAAAAAAGTTTCTGCAGTTTTTGGGTGATTTTTAAGAAAAACGTTTTTTTGGTATAATTTTAAAAATAATCGACCGAAAAATTTTAAAACTACATTTCTAATTATATTTCATGAAAATAAAATTAGTTAAACAAAATTTACATTTTTTTATAAAGAAATAAAAAAGTTACAGCAGTTTTTGTTTGATTTTTAAGAAAAACGCATTATTTCTAAAAAATAACGTTTTTTTGATATAATTTTAAAAGTAATCGTCCGAAAAATTTTAAAACTACATTTCTAATTAGATTTCATGAAAATAATATTATTTAAACAAAATTTACATTTTTTTATAAAGAAATAAAAAAGTTACAGCAGTTTTAGTTTGATTTTTAAGAAAAACGTTTTTTTGGTATAATTTTAAAAATAATCGACCGAAAAATTTCAAAACTACATTTCTAATTAGATTTCATGAAAATAATATTATTTAAACAAAATTTACATTTTTTTATAAAGAAATAAAAAAGTTACAGCAGTTTTTGTTTGATTTTTAAGAAAAACGCATTATTTCTAAAAAATAACGTTTTTTTGATATAATTTTAAAAGTAATCGTCCGAAAAATTTTAAAACTACATTTCTAATTAGATTTCATGAAAATAAAATTATTTAAACAAAATTTACATTTTTTTAAAAAGAAATAAAAAAGTTTCTGCAGTTTTTGTGTGATTTTTAAGAAAAACGTTTTTTTGGTATAATTTTAAAAATAATCGACCGAAAAATTTTAAAACTACATTTCTAATTAGATTTCATGAAAATAAAATTATTTAAACAAAATTTACATTTTTTTATAAAGAAATAAAAAAGTTACAGCAGTTTTAGTTTGATTTTTAAGAAAAACGCATTATTTCTAAAAAATAACGTTTTTTTGATATAATTTTAAAAGTAATCGTCCGAAAAATTTTAAAACTACATTTCTAATTAGATTTCATGAAAATAATATTATTTAAACAAAATTTACATTTTTTTATAAAGAAATAAAAAAGTTTCTGCAGTTTTTGTGTGATTTTTAAGAAAAACGTTTTTTTGGTATAATTTTAAAAATAATCGACCGAAAAATTTTAAAACTACATTTCTAATTAGATTTCATGAAAATAAAATTATTTAAACAAAATTTACATTTTTTTATAAAGAAATAAAAAAGTTACAGCAGTTTTTGTTTGATTTTTAAGAAAAACGCATTATTTCTAAAAATAACGTTTTTTTGATATAATTTTAAAAGTAATCGTCCGAAAAAATTTTAAAACTACTTTTCTAATTAGATTTCATGAAAATAAAATTATTTAAACAAAATTTACATTTTTTTAAAAAGAAATAAAAAAGTTTCTGCAGTTTTTGTGTGATTTTTAAGAAAAACGTTTTTTTGGTATAATTTTAAAAATAATCGACCGAAAAATTTTAAAACTACATTTCTAATTAGATTTCATGAAAATAAAATTATTTAAACAAAATTTACATTTTTTTATAAAGAAATAAAAAAGTTACAGCAGTTTTAGTTTGATTTTTAAGAAAAACGCATTATTTCTAAAAAATAACGTTTTTTTGATATAATTTTAAAGGTAATCGTCCGAAAAATTTTAAAACTACATTTCTAATTAGATTTCATGAAAATAATATTATTTAAACAAAATTTACATTTTTTTATAAAGAAATAAAAAAGTTTCTGCAGTTTTTGTGTGATTTTTAAGAAAAACGTTTTTTTGGTATAATTTTAAAAATAATCGACCGAAAAAATTTTAAAACTACATTTCTAATTATATTTCATGAAAATAAAATTATTTAAACAAAATTTACATTTTTTTATAAAGAAATAAAAAAGTTACAGCAGTTTTAGTTTGATTTTTAAGAAAAACGCATTATTTCTAAAAAATAACGTTTTTTTGATATAATTTTAAAAGTAATCGTCCGAAAAATTTTAAAACTACATTTCTAATTAGATTTCATGAAAATAATATTATTTAAACAAAATATACATTTTTTTATAAAGAAATAAAAAAGTTTCTGCAGTTTTTGTGTGATTTTTAAGAAAAACGTTTTTTTGGTATAATTTTAAAAATAATCGACCGAAAAATTTTAAAACTACATTTCTAATTAGATTTCATGAAAATAAAATTATTTAAACAAAATTTACATTTTTTTATAAAGAAATAAAAAAGTTACAGCAGTTTTAGTTTGATTTTTAGAAAAACGCATTATTTCTAAAAAATAACGTTTTTTTGATATAATTTTAAAAGTAATCGTCCGAAAAATTTTAAAACTACATTTCTAGATAGATTTCATGAAAATAAAATTATTTAAACAAAATTTACATTTTTTTATAAAGAAATAAAAAAGTTTCTGCAGTTTTTGTGTGATTTTTAAGAAAAACGTTTTTTTGGTATAATTTTAAAAATAATCGACCGAAAAATTTTAAAACTACATTTCTAATTAGATTTCATGAAAATAAAATTATTTAAACAAAATTTACATTTTTTTATAAAGAAATAAAAAAGTTACAGCAGTTTTAGTTTGATTTTTAAGAAAAACGCATTATTTCTAAAAAATAACGTTTTTTTGATATAATTTTAAAAGTAATCGTCCGAAAAATTTTAAAACTATTTCTAATTAGATTTCCTGAAAATAAAATTATTTAAACAAAATTTACATTTTTTTATAAAGAAATAAAAAAGTTTCTGCAGTTTTTGTGTGATTTTTAAGAAAAACGTTTTTTTGGTATAATTTTAAAAATAATCGACCGAAAAATTTTAAAACTACATTTCTAATTAGATTTCATGAAAATAAAATTATTTAAACAAAATTTACATTTTTTTATAAAGAAATAAAAAAGTTACAGCAGTTTTTGTTTGATTTTTAAGAAAAACGCATTATTTCTAAAAAATAACGTTTTTTTGATATAATTTTAAAAAAATCGTCCGAAAAATTTTAAAACTACATTTCTAATTAGATTTCATGAAAATAAAATTATTTAAACAAAATTTACATTTTTTTATAAAGAAATAAAAAAGTTTCTGCAGTTTTTGTGTGATTTTTAAGAAAAACGTTTTTTTGGTATAATTTTAAAAATAATCGACCGAAAAATTTTAAAACTACATTTCTAATTAGATTTCATGAAAATAAAATTATTTAAACAAAATTTACATTTTTTTATAAAGAAATAAAAAAGTTACAGCAGTTTTAGTTTGATTTTTAAGAAAAACGCATTATTTCTAAAAAATAACGTTTTTTTGATATAATTTTAAAAGTAATCGTCCGAAAAATTTAAAACTACATTTCTAATTAGATTTCATGAAAATAATATTATTTAAACAAAATTTACATTTTTTTATAAAGAAATAAAAAAGTTTCTGCAGTTTTTGTGTGATTTTTAAGAAAAAACGTTTTATAATTTTAAAAATAATCGACCGAAAAATTTTAAAACTACATTTCTAATTATATTCATGAAAATAAAATTATTTAAACAAAATTTACATTTTTTTGTAAAGAAATAAAAAGTTACAGCAGTTTTAGTTTGATTTTTAAGAAAAACGCATTATTTCTAAAAATAACGTTTTTTTGATATAATTTTAAAAGTAATCGTCCGAAAAATTTTAAAACTACATTTCTAATTAGATTTCATGAAAATAATATTATTTAAACAAAATATACATTTTTTTATAAAGAAATAAAAAAGTTTCTGCAGTTTTTGTGTGATTTTTAAGAAAAACGTTTTTTTGGTATAATTTTAAAAATAATCGACCGAAAAATTTTAAAACTACATTTCTAATTAGATTTTATGAAAATAAAATTATTTAAACAAAATTTACATTTTTTTATAAAGAAATAAAAAAGTTACAGCAGTTTTAGTTTGATTTTTGAGAAAAACGCATTATTTCTAAAAAATAACGTTTTTTTGATATAATTTTAAAAGTAATCGTCCGAAAAATTTTAAAACTACATTTCTAGATAGATTTCATGAAAATAAAATTATTTAAACAAAATTTACATTTTTTTATAAAGAAATAAAAAAGTTACAGCAGTTTTTGTTTGATTTTTAAGAAAAACGCATTATTTCTAAAAATAACGTTTTTTTGGTATAATTTTAAAAATAATCGACCGAAAAATTTTAAAACTACATTTCTAATTAGATTTCATGAAAATAAAATTATTTAAACAAAATTTACATTTTTTTATAAAGAAATAAAAAAGTTTCTGCAGTTTTTGTGTGATTTTTAAGAAAAACGTTTTTTTGGTATAATTTTAAAAATAATCGACGGAAAAATTTTAAAACTGCATTTCTAATTAGATTTCATGAAAATAAAATTATTTAAACAAAATTTACATTTTTTTATAAAGAAATAAAAAAGTTACAGCAGTTTTTGTTTGATTTTTAGAAAAACGCATTATTTCTAAAAAATAACGTTTTTTTGGTATAATTTCAAAAATAATAGACAGAAAAATTTTAAAACTACATTTCTAATTAGATTTCATGAAAATAAAATTATTTAAACAAAATTTACATTTTTTTATAAAGAAATAAAAAAGTTTTTGCAGTTTTTGTGTGATTTTTAAGAAAAACGTTTTTTTGGTACAATTTTAAAAATAATCGACCGAAAAATTTTAAAACTGCATTTCTAATTAGATTTCATGAAAATAAAATTATTTAAACAAAATTTACATTTTTTATAAAGAAATAAAAAAGTTACAGCAGTTTTTGTTTGATTTTTAAGAAAAACGCATTATTTCTAAAAAATAACGTTTTTTTGATATAAATTTAAAAGTAATCGTCCGAAAAATTTTAAAACTACATTTCTAATTAGATTTCATGAAAATAAAATTATTTAAACAAAATTTACATTTTTTTATAAAGAAATAAAAAAGTTTCTGCAGTTTTTGTGTGATTTTTAAGAAAACGTTTTTTTGGTATAATTTTAAAATAATCGACCGAAAAATTTTAAAACTACATTTCTAATTAGATTTCATGAAAATAAAATTATTTAAACAAAATTTACATTTTTTTATAAAGAAATAAAAAAGTTACAGCAGTTTTTGTTTGATTTTTAAGAAAAACGCATTATTTTTAAAAAATAACGTTTTTTTGATATAATTTTAAAAGTAATCGTCCGAAAAATTTTAAAACTACATTTCTAATTAGATTTCATGAAAATAAAATTATTTAAACAAAATTTACATTTTTTATAAAGAAATAAAAAAGTTTCTGCAGTTTTTGTGTGATTTTTAAGAAAAACGTTTTTTTGGTATAATTTTAAAAATAATCGATCGAAAAATTTTAAAACTACATTTCTAATTAGATTTCATGAAAATAAAATTATTTAAACAAAATTTACATTTTTTTATAAAGAAATAAAAAAGTTACAGCAGTTTTAGTTTGATTTTAAGAAAAACGCATTATTTCTAAAAAATAACGTTTTTTTGATATAATTTTAAAAGTAATCGTCCGAAAAATTTAAAACTACATTTCTAATTAGATTTCATGAAAATAAAATTATTTAAACAAAATTTACATTTTTTTATAAAGAAATAAAAAAGTTTCTG
>CAXARA010001419.1:0-29015 GCA_963971135.1 Stenus bimaculatus
AGTTTTTGTTTGATTTTTAAGAAAAACGTTTTTTTGGTATAATTTTAAAAATAATCGACCGAAAAATTTTAAAACTACATTTCTAATTAGATTTCATGAAAATAAAATTATTTAAACAAAATTTACATTTTTTTATAAAGAAATAAAAAAGTTACAGCAGTTTTTGTTTGATTTTTAAAGAAAAACGCATTATTTCTAAAAATAACGTTTTTTTGATATAATTTTAAAAGTAATCGTCCGAAAAATTTTAAACTACATTTCTAATTAGATTTCATGAAAATAATATTATTTAAACAAAATTTACATTTTTTTATAAAAAAATAAAAAAGTTTCTGCAGTTTTTGTGTAATTTTTAAGAAAAACGTTTTTTTGGTATAATTTTAAAATAATCGACCGAAAAATTTTAAAACTACATTTCTAATTAGATTTCATGAAAATAAAATTATTTAAACAAAATTTACATTTTTTTATAAAGAAATAAAAAAGTTACAGCAGTTTTTGTTTGATTTTTAAGAAAAACGCATTATTTCTAAAAAATAACGTTTTTTTGATATAATTTTAAAAGTAATCGTCCGAAAAATTTTAAAACTACATTTCTAATTAGATTTCATGAAAATAAAATTATTTAAACAAAATTTACATTTTTTTATAAAGAAATAAAAAAGTTTCTGCAGTTTTTGTGTGATTTTTAAGAAAAACGTTTTTTTGGTATAATTTTAAAAATAATCGACCGAAAAATTTTAAAACTACATTTCTAATTAGATTTCATGAAAATAAAATTATTTAAACAAAATTTACATTTTTTTATAAAGAAATAAAAAAGTTACAGCAGTTTTTGTTTGATTTTTAAGAAAAACGCATTATTTCTAAAAAATAACGTTTTTTTGATATAATTTTAAAAGTAATCGTCGGAAAAATTTTAAAACTACATTTCTAATTAGATTTCATGAAAATAATATTATTTAAACAAAATTTACATTTTTTTATAAAGAAATAAAAAAGTTACAGCAGTTTTAGTTTGATTTTTAAGAAAAACGTTTTTTGTTATAATTTTAAAAATAATCGACCGAAAAATTTTAAAACTACATTTCTAATTAGATTTCATGAAAATAAAATTATTTAACAAAATTTACATTTTTTTATAAAGAAATAAAAAAGTTACAGCAATTTTTGTTTGATTTTTAAGAAAAACGCATTATTTCGAAAAAATAACGTTTTTTTGATATAATTTTAAAAGTAATCGTCCGAAAAATTTTAAAACTACATTTCTAATTAGATTTCATGAAAATAAAATTATTTAAACAAAATTTACATTTTTTTATAAAGAAATAAAAAAGTTTCTGCAGTTTTTGTGTGATTTTTAAGAAAAACGTTTTTTTTGGTATAATTTTAAAAATAATCGACCGAAAAATTTTAAAACTACATTTCTAATTAGATTTCATGAAAATAAAATTATTTTTATTTACATTTTTTTATAAAGAAATAAAAAAGTTACAGCAGTTTTTGTTTGATTTTTAAGAAAAACGCATTATTTCTAAAAAATAACGTTTTTTTGATATAATTTTAAAAGTAATCGTCCGAAAAATTTTAAAACTACATTTCTAATTAGATTTCATGAAAATAATATTATTTAAACAAAATTTACATTTTTTTATAAAGAAATAAAAAAGTTACAGCAGTTTTAGTTTGATTTTTAAGAAAAACGTTTTTTTGGTATAATTTTAAAAATAATCGACCGAAAAATTTTAAAACTACATTTCTAATTAGATTTCATGAAAATAAAATTATTTAAACAAAATTTACATTTTTTTATAAAGAAATAAAAAAGTTACAGCAGTTTTTGTTTGATTTTTAAGAAAAACGCATTATTTCTAAAAAATAACGTTTTTTTGATATAATTTTAAAAGTAATCGTCCGAAAAATTTTAAAACTACATTTATAATTAGATTTCATGAAAATAAAATTATTTAAACAAAATTTACATTTTTTTATAAAGAAATAAAAAAGTTTCTGCAGTTTTTGTGTGATTTTTAAGAAAAACGTTTTTTTGGTATAATTTTAAAAATAATCGACCGAAAAATTTTGAAACTACATTTCTAATTAGATTTCATGAAAATAAAATTATTTAAACAAAATTTACATTTTTTTATAAAGAAATAAAAAAGTTTCTGCAGTTTTTGTGTGATTTTTAAGAAAAACGTTTTTTTGGTATAATTTTAAAAATAATCGACCGAAAAATTTTAAAACTACATTTCTAATTAGATTTCATGAAAATAAAATTATTTAAACAAAATTTACATTTTTTTATAAAGAAATAAAAAAGTTACAGCAGTTTTTGTTTGATTTTTAAGAAAAACGCATTATTTCTAAAAAATAACGTTTTTTTGATATAATTTTAAAAGTAATCGTCCGAAAAATTTTAAAACTACATTTCTAATTAGATTTCATGAAAATAATATTATTTAAACAAAATTTACATTTTTTTAGAAAGAAATAAAAAAGTTACAGCAGTTTTAGTTTGATTTTTAAGAAAAACGTTTTTTTGGTATAATTTTAAAAATAATCGACCGAAAAATTTTAAAACTACATTTCTAATTAGATTTCATGAAAATAAAATTATTTAAACAAAATTTACATTTTTTTATAAAGAAATAAAAAAGTTACAGCAATTTTTGTTTGATTTTTAAGAAAAACGCATTATTTCTAAAAAATAACGTTTTTTTGATATAATTTTAAAAGTAATCGTCCGAAAAATTTTAAAACTACATTTCTAATTAGATTTCATGAAAATAATATTATTTAAACAAAATTTACATTTTTTTATAAAGAAATAAAAAAGTTACAGCAGTTTTAGTTTGATTTTTAAGAAAAACGTTTTTTTGGTATAATTTTAAAAATAATCGACCGAAAAATTTTAAAACTACATTTCTAATTAGATTTCATGAAAATAAAATTATTTAAACAAAATTTACATTTTTTTTTAAAGAAATAAAAAAGTTACAGCAGTTTTTGTTTGATTTTTAAGAAAAACGCATTATTTCTAAAAAATAACGTTTTTTTGATATAATTTTAAAAGTAATCGTCCGAAAAATTTTAAAACTACATTTCTAATTAGATTTCATGAAAATAAAATTATTTAAACAAAATTTACATTTTTTTATAAAGAAATAAAAAAGTTTCTGCAGTTTTTGTGTGATTTTTAAGAAAAACGTTTTTTTGGTATAATTTTAAAAATAATCGACCGAAAAATTTTAAAACTACATTTCTAATTAGATTTCATGAAAATAAAATTATTTAAACAAAATTTACATTTTTTTATAAAGAAATAAAAAAGTTACAGCAGTTTTTGTTTGATTTTTAAGAAAAACGCATTATTTCTAAAAAATAACGTTTTTTTGATATAATTTTAAAAGTAATCGTCCGAAAAATTTTAAAACTACATTTCTAATTAGATTTCATGAAAATAATATTATTTAAACAAAATTTACATTTTTTTATAAAGAAATAAAAAAGTTACAGCAGTTTTAGTTTGATTTTTAAGAAAAACGTTTTTTTGGTATAATTTTAAAAATAATCGACCGAAAAATTTTAAAACTACATTTCTAATTAGATTTCATGAAAATAAAATTATTTAAACAAAATTTACATTTTTTTATAAAGAAATAAAAAAGTTACAGAAGTTTTTGTTTGATTTTTAAGAAAAACGCATTATTTCTAAAAAATAACGTTTTTTTGATATAATTTTAAAAGTAATCGTCCGAAAAATTTTAAAACTACATTTCTAATTAGATTTCATGAAAATAATATTATTTAAACAAAATTTACATTTTTTTATAAAGAAATAAAAAAGTTACAGCAGTTTTTGTTTGATTTTTAAGAAAAACGCATTATTTCTAAAAAATAACGTTTTTTTGATATAATTTTAAAAGTAATCGTCCGAAAAATTTTAAAACTACATTTCTAATTAGATTTCATGAAAATAATATTATTTAAACAAAATTTACATTTTTTTATAAAGAAATAAAAAAGTTTCTGCAGTTTTTGTGTGATTTTTAAGAAAAACGTTTTTTTGGTATAATTTTAAAAATAATCGACCGAAAAATTTTAAAACTACATTTCTAATTAGATTTCATGAAAATAAAATTATTTAAACAAAATTTACATTTTTTTATAAAGAAATAAAAAAGTTACAGCAGTTTTTGTTTGATTTTTAAGAAAAACGCATTATTTCTAAAAAATAACGTTTTTTTGATATAATTTTAAAAGTAATCGTCCGAAAAATTTTAAAACTACATTTCTAATTAGATTTCATGAAAATAATATTATTTAAACAAAATTTACACTTTTTTATAAAGAAATAAAAAAGTTTCTGCAGTTTTTGTGTGATTTTTAAGAAAAACGTTTTTTTGGTATAATTTTAAAAATAATCGACCAAAAAATTTTAAAACTACATTTCTAATTAGATTTCATGAAAATAAAATTATTTAAACAAAATTTACATTTTTTTATAAAGAAATAAAAAAGTTACAGCAGTTTTTGTTTGATTTTTAAGAAAAACGCATTATTTCTAAAAAATAACGTTTTTTTGATATAATTTTAAAAGTAATCGTCCGAAAAATTTTAAAACTACATTTCTAATTAGATTTCATGAAAATAAAATTATTTAAACAAAATTTACATTTTTTTATAAAGAAATAAAAAAGTTTCTGCAGTTTTTGTGTGATTTTTAAGAAAAACGTTTTTTTGGTATAATTTTAAAAATAATCGACCGAAAAATTTTAAAACTACATTTCTAATTAGATTTCATGAAAATAAAATTATTTAAACAAAATTTACATTTTTTTATAAAGAAATAAAAAAGTTACAGCAGTTTTTGTTTGATTTTTAAGAAAAACGCATTATTTCTAAAAAATAACGTTTTTTTGATATAATTTTAAAAGTAATCGTCCGAAAAATTTTAAAACTACATTTCTAATTAGATTTCATGAAAATAATATTATTTAAACAAAATTTACATTTTTTTATAAAGAAATAAAAAAGTTTCTGCAGTTTTTGTGTGATTTTTAAGAAAAACGTTTTTTTGGTATAATTTTAAAAATAATCGACCGAAAAATTTTAAAACTACATTTCTAATTAGATTTCATGAAAATAAAATTATTTAAACAAAATTTACATTTTTTTATAAAGAAATAAAAAAGTTACAGCAGTTTTTGTTTGATTTTTAAGAAAAACGCATTATTTCTAAAAAATAACGTTTTTTTGATATAATTTTAAAAATAATCGTCCGAAAAATTTTAAAACTACATTTCTAATTAGATTTCATGAAAATAATATTATTTAAACAAAATTTACATTTTTTTATAAAGAAATAAAAAAGTTACAGCAGTTTTAGTTTGATTTTTTAGAAAAACGTTTTTTTGGTATAATTTTAAAAATAATCGACCGAAAAATTTTAAAACTACATTTCTAATTAGATTTCATGAAAATAAAATTATTTAAACAAAATTTACATTTTTTTATAAAGAAATAAAAAAGTTACAGCAGTTTTTGTTTGATTTTTAAGAAAAACGCATTATTTCTAAAAAATAACGTTTTTTTGATATAATTTTAAAAGTAATCGTCCGAAAAATTTTAAAACTACATTTCTAATTAGATTTCATGAAAATAATATTATTTAAACAAAATTTACATTTTTTTATAAAGAAATAAAAAAGTTACAGCAGTTTTAGTTTGATTTTTAAGAAAAACGTTTTTTTGGTATAATTTTAAAAATAATCGACCGAAAAATTTTAAAACTACATTTCTAATTAGATTTCATGAAAATAAAATTATTTAAACAAAATTTACATTTTTTTATAAAGAAATAAAAAAGTTTCTGCAGTTTTTGTGTGATTTTTAAGAAAAACGTTTTTTTGGTATAATTTTAAAAATAATCGACCGAAAAATTTTAAAACTACATTTCTAATTAGATTTCATGAAAATAAAATTATTTAAACAAAATTTACATTTTTTTATAAAGAAATAAAAAAGTTACAGCAGTTTTTGTTTGATTTTTAAGAAAAACGCATTATTTCTAAAAAATAACGTTTTTTTGATATAATTTTAAAAGTAATCGTCCGAAAAATTTTAAAACTACATTTCTAATTAGATTTCATGAAAATAAAATTATTTAAACAAAATTTACATTTTTTTATAAAGAAATAAAAAAGTTTCTGCAGTTTTTGTGTGATTTTTAAGAAAAACGTTTTTTTGGTATAATTTTAAAAATAATCGACCGAAAAATTTTAAAACTACATTTCTAATTAGATTTCATGAAAATAAAATTATTTAAACAAAATTTACATTTTTTTATAAAGAAATAAAAAAGTTTCTGCAGTTTTTGTGTGATTTTTAAGAAAAACGTTTTTTTGGTATAATTTTAAAAATAATCGACCGAAAAATTTTAAAACTACATTTCTAATTAGATTTCATGAAAATAAAATATTTAAACAAAATTTACATTTTTTTATAAAGAAATAAAAAAGTTACAGCAGTTTTTGTTTGATTTTTAAGAAAAACGCATTATTTCTAAAAAATAACGTTTTTTTGATTTAATTTTAAAAGTAATCGTCCGAAAAATTTTAAAACTACATTTCTAATTAGATTTCATGAAAATAATATTATTTAAACAAAATTTACATTTTTTTATAAAGAAATAAAAAAGTTACAGCAGTTTTAGTTTGATTTTTAAGAAAAACGTTTTTTTGGTATAATTTTAAAAATAATCGACCGAAAAATTTTAAAACTACATTTCTAATTAGATTTCATGAAAATAAAATTATTTAAACAAAATTTACATTTTTTTATAAAGAAATAAAAAAGTTACAGCAGTTTTTGTTTGATTTTTAAGAAAAACGCATTATTTCTAAAAAATAACGTTTTTTTGATATAATTTTAAAAGTAATCGTCCGAAAAATTTTAAAACTACATTTCTAATTAGATTTCATGAAAATAATATTATTTAAACAAAATTTACATTTTTTTATAAAGAAATAAAAAAGTTACAGCAGTTTTTGTTTGATTTTTAAGAAAAACGCATTATTTCTAAAAAATAACGTTTTTTTGATATAATTTTAAAAGTAATCGTCTGAAAAATTTTAAAACTACATTTCTAATTAGATTTCATGAAAATAATATTATTTAAACAAAATTTACATTTTTTTATAAAGAAATAAAAAAGTTACAGCAGTTTTTGTTTGATTTTTAAGAAAAACGCATTATTTCTAAAAAATAACGTTTTTTTGATATAATTTTAAAAGTAATCGTCCGAAAAATTTTAAAACTACATTTATAATTAGATTTCATGAAAATAATATTATTTAAACAAAATTTACATTTTTTTATAAAGAAATAAAAAAGTTACAGCAGTTTTAGTTTGATTTTTAAGAAAAACGTTTTTTTGGTAAATTTTAAAAATAATCGACCGAAAAATTTTAAAACTACATTTCTAATTAGATTTCATGAAAAAAAAATTATTTAAACAAAATTTACATTTTTTTATAAAGAAATAAAAAAGTTACAGCAGTTTTTGTTTGATTTTTAAGAAAAACGCATTATTTCTAAAAAATAACGTTTTTTTGATATAATTTTAAAAGTAATCGTCCGAAAAATTTTAAAACTACATTTCTAATTAGATTTCATGAAAATAATATTATTTAAACAAAATTTACATTTTTTTATAAAGAAATAAAAAAGTTACAGCAGTTTTAGTTTGATTTTTAAGAAAAACGTTTTTTTGGTATAATTTTAAAAATAATCGACCGAAAAATTTTAAAACTACATTTCTAATTAGATTTCATGAAAATAAAATTATTTAAACAAAATTTACATTTTTTTATAAAGAAATAAAAAAGTTACAGCAGTTTTTGTTTGATTTTTAAGAAAAACGCATTATTTCTAAAAAATAACGTTTTTTTGATATAATTTTAAAAGTAATCGTCCGAAAAATTTTAAAACTACATTTCTAATTAGATTTCATGAAAATAATATTATTTAAACAAAATTTACATTTTTTTATAAAGAAATAAAAAAGTTACAGCAGTTTTTGTTTGATTTTTAAGAAAAACGCATTATTTCTAAAAAATAACGTTTTTTTGATATAATTTTAAAAGTAATCGTCCGAAAAATTTTAAAACTACATTTCTAATTAGATTTCATGAAAATAATATTATTTAAACAAAATTTACATTTTTTTATAAAGAAATAAAAAAGTTTCTGCAGTTTTTGTGTGATTTTTAAGAAAAACGTTTTTTTGGTATAATTTTAAAAATAATCGACCGAAAAATTTTAAAACTACATTTCTAATTAGATTTCATGAAAATAAAATTATTTAAACAAAATTTACATTTTTTTATAAAGAAATAAAAAAGTTACAGCAGTTTTTGTTTGATTTTTAAGAAAAACGCATTATTTCTAAAAAATAACGTTTTTTTGATATAATTTTAAAAGTAATCGTCCGAAAAATTTTAAAACTACATTTCTAATTAGATTTCATGAAAATAATATTATTTAAACAAAATTTACATTTTTTTATAAAAAAATAAAAAAGTTTCTGCAGTTTTTGTGTGATTTTTAAGAAAAACGTTTTTTTGGTATAATTTTAAAAATAATCTACCGAAAAATTTTAAAACTACATTTCTAATTAGATTTCATGAAAATAAAATTATTTAAACAAAATTTACATTTTTTTATAAAGAAATAAAAAAGTTACAGCAGTTTTTGTTTGATTTTTAAGAAAAACGCATTATTTCTAAAAAATAAAGTTTTTTTGATATAATTTTAAAAGTAATCGTCCGAAAAATTTTAAAACTACATTTCTAATTAGATTTCATGAAAATAATATTATTTAAACAAAATTTACATTTTTTTATAAAGAAATAAAAAAGTTTCTGCAGTTTTTGTGTGATTTTTAAGAAAAACGTTTTTTTGGTATAATTTTAAAAATAATCGACCGAAAAATTTTAAAACTACATTTCTAATTAGATTTCATGAAAATAAAATTATTTAAACAAAATTTACATTTTTTTATAAAGAAATAAAAAAGTTACAGCAGTTTTTGTTTGATTTTTAAGAAAAACGCATTATTTCTAAAAAATAACGTTTTTTTGATATAATTTTAAAAGTAATCGTCCGAAAAATTTTAAAACTACATTTCTAATTAGATTTCATGAAAATAATATTATTTAAACAAAATTTACATTTTTTTATAAAGAAATAAAAAAGTTACAGCAGTTTTAGTTTGATTTTTAAGAAAAACGTTTTTTTGGTATAATTTTAAAAATAATCGACCGAAAAATTTTAAAACTACATTTCTAATTAGATTTCATGAAAATAATATTATTTAAACAAAATTTACATTTTTTTATAAAGAAATAAAAAAGTTACAGCAGTTTTTGTTTGATTTTTAAGAAAAACGCATTATTTCTAAAAAATAACGTTTTTTTGATATAATTTTAAAAGTAATCGTCCGAAAAATTTTAAAACTACATTTCTAATTAGATTTCATGAAAATAATATTATTTGAACAAAATTTACATTTTTTTATAAAGAAATAAAAAAGTTTCTGCAGTTTTTGTGTGATTTTTAAGAAAAACGTTTTTTTGGTATAATTTTAAAAATAATCGACCGAAAAATTTTAAAACTACATTTCTAATTAGATTTCATGAAAATAAAATTATTTAAATAAAATTTACATTTTTTTATAAAGAAATAAAAAAGTTACAGCAGTTTTTGTGTGATTTTTAAGAAAAAGGTTTTTTTGGTATAATTTTAAAAATAATCGACCGAAAAATTTTAAAACTACATTTCTAATTAGATTTCATGAAAATAAAATTATTTAAACAAAATTTACATTTTTTTATAAAGAAATAAAAAAGTTACAGCAGTTTTTGTTTGATTTTTAAGAAAAACGCATTATTTCTAAAAAATAACGTTTTTTTGATATAATTTTAAAAGTAATCGTCCGAAAAATTTTAAAACTACATTTCTAATTAGATTTCATGAAAATAATATTATTTAAACAAAATTTACATTTTTTTATAAAGAAATAAAAAAGTTACAGCAGTTTTAGTTTGATTTTTAAGAAAAACGTTTTTTTGGTATAATTTTAAAAATAATCGACCGAAAAATTTTAAAACTACATTTCTAATTAGATTTCATGAAAATAAAATTATTTAAACAAAATTTACATTTTTTTATAAAGAAATAAAAAAGTTACAGCAGTTTTTGTTTGATTTTTAAGAAAAACGCATTATTTCTAAAAAATAACGTTTTTTTGATATAATTTTAAAAGTAATCGTCCGAAAAATTTTAAAACTACATTTCTAATTAGATTTCATGAAAATAATATTATTTAAACAAAATTTACATTTTTTTATAAAGAAATAAAAAAGTTACAGCAGTTTTAGTTTGATTTTTAAGAAAAACGTTTTTTTGGTATAATTTTAAAAATAATCGACCGAAAAATTTTAAAACTACATTTCTAATTAGATTTCATGAAAATAAAATTATTTAAACAAAATTTACATTTTTTTATAAAGAAATAAAAAAGTTACAGCAGTTTTTGTTTGATTTTTAAGAAAAACGCATTATTTCTAAAAAATAACGTTTTTTTGATATAATTTTAAAAGTAATCGTCCGAAAAATTTTAAAACTACATTTCTAATTAGATTTCATGAAAATAATATTATTTAAACAAAATTTACATTTTTTTATAAAGAAATAAAAAAGTTTCTGCAGTTTTTGTGTGATTTTTAAGAAAAACGTTTTTTTGGTATAATTTTAAAAATAATCGACCGAAAAATTTTAAAACTACATTTCTATTTAGATTTCATAAAAATAAAATTATTTAAACAAAATTTACATTTTTTTATAAAGAAATAAAAAAGTTACAGCAGTTTTTGTTTGATTTTTAAGAAAAACGCATTATTTCTAAAAAATAACGTTTTTTTGATATAATTTTAAAAGTAATCGTCCGAAAAATTTTAAAACTACATTTCTAATTAGATTTCATGAAAATAAAATTATTTAAACAAAATTTACATTTTTTTATAAAGAAATAAAAAAGTTACAGCAGTTTTTGTTTGATTTTTAAGAAAAACGCATTATTTCTAAAAAATAACGTTTTTTTGATATAATTTTAAAAGTAATCGTCCGAAAAATTTTAAAACTACATTTCTAATTAGATTTCATGAAAATAATATTATTTAAACAAAATTTACATTTTTTTATAAAGAAATAAAAAAGTTACAGCAGTTTTAGTTTGATTTTTAAGAAAAACGTTTTTTTGGTATAATTTTAAAAATAATCGACCGAAAAATTTTAAAACTACATTTCTAATTAGATTTCATGAAAATAAAATTATTTAAACAAAATTTACATTTTTTTATAAAGAAATAAAAAAGTTACAGCAGTTTTTGTTTGATTTTTAAGAAAAACGCATTATTTCTAAAAAATAACGTTTTTTTGATATAATTTTAAAAGTAATCATCCGAAAAATTTTAAAACTAGATTTCTAATTAGATTTCATGAAAATAATATTATTTAAACAAAATTTACATTTTTTTATAAAGAAATAAAAAAGTTTCTGCAGTTTTTGTGTGATTTTTAAGAAAAACGTTTTTTTGGTATAATTTTAAAAATAATCGACCGAAAAATTTTGAAACTACATTTCTAATTAGATTTCATGAAAATAAAATTATTTAAACAAAATTTACATTTTTTTATAAAGAAATAAAAAAGTTACAGCAGTTTTTGTTTGATTTTTAAGAAAAACGCATTATTTCTAAAAAATAACGTTTTTTTGATATAATTTTAAAAGTAATCGTCCGAAAAATTTTAAAACTACATTTCTAATTAGATTTCATGAAAATAAAATTATTTAAACAAAATTTACATTTTTTTATAATGAAATAAAAAAGTTTCTGCAGTTTTTGTGTGATTTTTAAGAAAAACGTTTTTTTGGTATAATTTTAAAAATAATCGACCGAAAAATTTTAAAACTACATTTCTAATTAGATTTCATGAAAATAAAATTATTTAAACAAAATTTACATTTTTTTATAAAGAAATAAAAAAGTTACAGCAGTTTTTGTTTGATTTTTAAGAAAAACGCATTATTTCTAAAAAATAACGTTTTTTTGATATAATTTTAAAAGTAATCTTCCGAAAAATTTTAAAACTACATTTCTAATTAGATTTCATGAAAATAATATTATTTAAACAAAATTTACATTTTTTAATAAAGAAATAAAAAAGTTTCTGCAGTTTTTGTGTGATTTTTAAGAAAAACGTTTTTTTGGTATAATTTTAAAAATAATCGACCGAAAAATTTTAAAACTACATTTCTATTTAGATTTCATGAAAATAAAATTATTTAAACAAAATTTACATTTTTTTATAAAGAAATAAAAAAGTTACAGCAGTTTTTGTTTGATTTTTAAGAAAAACGCATTATTTCTAAAAAATAACGTTTTTTTGATATAATTTTAAAAGTAATCGTCCGAAAAATTTTAAAACTACATTTCTAATTAGATTTCATGAAAATAAAATTATTTAAACAAAATTTACATTTTTTTATAAAGAAATAAAAAAGTTACAGCAGTTTTTGTTTGATTTTTAAGAAAAACGCATTATTTCTAAAAAATAACGTTTTTTTGATATAATTTTAAAAGTAATCGTCCGAAAAATTTTAAAACTACATTTCTAATTAGATTTCATGAAAATAATATTATTTAAACAAAATTTACATATTTTTATAAAGAAATAAAAAAGTTACAGCAGTTTTAGTTTGATTTTTAAGAAAAACGTTTTTTTGGTATAATTTTAAAAATAATCGACCGAAAAATTTTAAAACTACATTTCTAATTAGATTTCATGAAAATAAAATTATTTAAACAAAATTTCCATTTTTTTATAAAGAAATAAAAAAGTTACAGCAGTTTTTGTTTGATTTTTAAGAAAAACGCATTATTTCTAAAAAATAACGTTTTTTTGATATAATTTTAAAAGTAATCGTCCGAAAAATTTTAAAACTACATTTCTAATTAGATTTCATGAAAATAATATTATTTAAACAAAATTTACATTTTTTTATAAAGAAATAAAAAAGTTACAGCAGTTTTAGTTTGATTTTTAAGAAAAACGTTTTTTTGGTATAATTTTAAAAATAATCGACCGAATAATTTTAAAACTACATTTCTAATTAGATTTCATGAAAATAAAATTATTTAAACAAAATTTACATTTTTTTATAAAGAAATAAAAAAGTTACAGCAGTTTTTGTTTGATTTTTAAGAAAAACGCATTATTTCTAAAAAATAACGTTTTTTTGATATAATTTTAAAAGTAATCGTCCGAAAAATTTTAAAACTACATTTCTAATTAGATTTCATGAAAATAATATTATTTAAACAAAATTTACATTTTTTTATAAAGAAATAAAAAAGTTTCTGCAGTTTTTGTGTGATTTTTAAGAAAAACGTTTTTTTGGTATAATTTTAAAAATAATCGACCGAAAAATTTTAAAACTACATTTCTATTTAGATTTCATGAAAATAAAATTATTTAAACAAAATTTACATTTTTTTATAAAGAAATAAAAAAGTTACAGCAGTTTTTGTTTGATTTTTAAGAAAAACGCATTATTTCTAAAAAATAACGTTTTTTTGATATAATTTTAAAAGTAATCGTCCGAAAAATTTTAAAACTACATTTCTAATTAGATTTCATGAAAATAAAATTATTTAAACAAAATTTACATTTTTTTATAAAGAAATAAAAAAGTTACAGCAGTTTTTGTTTGATTTTTAAGAAAAACGCATTATTTCTAAAAAATAACGTTTTTTTGATATAATTTTAAAAGTAATCGTCCGAAAAATTTTAAAACTACATTTCTAATTAGATTTCATGAAAATAATATTATTTAAACAAAATTTACATTTTTTTATAAAGAAATAAAAAAGTTACAGCAGTTTTAGTTTGATTTTTAAGAAAAACGTTTTTTTGGTATAATTTTAAAAATAATCGACCGAAAAATTTTAAAACTACATTTCTAATTAGATTTCATGAAAATAAAATTATTTAAACAAAATTTACATTTTTTTATAAAGAAATAAAAAAGTTACAGCAGTTTTTGTTTGATTTTTAAGAAAAACGCATTATTTCTAAAAAATAACGTTTTTTTGATATAATTTTAAAAGTAATCATCCGAAAAATTTTAAAACTAGATTTCTAATTAGATTTCATGAAAATAATATTATTTAAACAAAATTTACATTTTTTTATAAAGAAATAAAAAAGTTTCTGCAGTTTTTGTGTGATTTTTAAGAAAAACGTTTTTTTGGTATAATTTTAAAAATAATCGACCGAAAAATTTTGAAACTACATTTCTAATTAGATTTCATGAAAATAAAATTATTTAAACAAAATTTACATTTTTTTATAAAGAAATAAAAAAGTTACAGCAGTTTTTGTTTGATTTTTAAGAAAAACGCATTATTTCTAAAAAATAACGTTTTTTTGATATAATTTTAAAAGTAATCGTCCGAAAAATTTTAAAACTACATTTCTAATTAGATTTCATGAAAATAAAATTATTTAAACAAAATTTACATTTTTTTATAAAGAAATAAAAAAGTTTCTGCAGTTTTTGTGTGATTTTTAAGAAAAACGTTTTTTTGGTATAATTTTAAAAATAATCGACCGAAAAATTTTAAAACTACATTTCTAATTAGATTTCATGAAAATAAAATTATTTAAACAAAATTTACATTTTTTTATAAAGAAATAAAAAAGTTACAGCAGTTTTTGTTTGATTTTTAAGAAAAACGCATTATTTCTAAAAAATAACGTTTTTTTGATATAATTTTAAAAGTAATCGTCCGAAAAATTTTAAAACTACATTTCTAATTAGATTTCATGAAAATGAAATTATTTAAACAAAATTTACATTTTTTTATAAAGAAATAAAAAAGTTACAGCAGTTTTTGTTTGATTTTTAAGAAAAACGCATTATTTCTAAAAAAATAACGTTTTTTTGATATAATTTTAAAAGTAATCGTCCGAAAAATTTTAAAACTACATTTCTAATTAGATTTCATGAAAATAAAATTATTTAAACAAAATTTACATTTTTTTATAAAGAAATAAAAAAGTTTCTGCAGTTTTTGTGTGATTTTTAAGAAAAACGTTTTTTTGGTATAATTTTAAAAATAATCGACCGAAAAATTTTAAAACTACATTTCTAATTAGATTTCATAAAAATAAAATTATTTAAACAAAATTTACATTTTTTTATAAAGAAATAAAAAAGTTACAGCAGTTTTTGTTTGATTTTTAAGAAAAATGCATTATTTCTAAAAAATAACGTTTTTTTGGTATAATTTCAAAAATAATAGACAGAAAAATTTTAAAACTACATTTCTAATTAGATTTCATGAAACTAAAATTATTTAAACAAAAATTACATTTTTTTATAAAGAAATAAAAAAGTTACAGCAGTTTTTGTTTGATTTTTAAGAAAAACGCATTATTTCTAAAAAATAACGTTTTTTTGATATAATTTTAAAAGTAATCTTCCGAAAAATTTTAAAACTACATTTCTAATTAGATTTCATGAAAATAATATTATTTAAACAAAATTTACATTTTTTTATAAAGAAATAAAAAAGTTACAGCAGTTTTAGTTTGATTTTTAAGAAAAACGTTTTTTTGGTATAATTTTAAAAATAATCGACCGAAAAATTTTAAAACTACATTTCTAATTAGATTTCATGAAAATAAAATTATTTAAACAAAATTTACATTTTTTTATAAAGAAATAAAAAAGTTACAGCAGTTTTTGTTTGATTTTTAAGAAAAACGCATTATTTCTAAAAAATAACGTTTTTTTGATATAATTTTAAAAGTAATCGTCCGAAAAATTTTAAAACTACATTTCTAATTAGATTTCATGAAAATAAAATTATTTAAACAAAATTTACATTTTTTTATAAAGAAATAAAAAAGTTACAGCAGTTTTTGTTTGATTTTTAAGAAAAACGCATTATTTCTAAAAAATAACGTTTTTTTGATATAATTTTAAAAGTAATCGTCCGAAAAATTTTAAAACTACATTTCTAATTAGATTTCATG
Source organism: Stenus bimaculatus (assembly GCA_963971135.1). Lineage (NCBI taxonomy): Eukaryota > Metazoa > Arthropoda > Insecta > Coleoptera > Staphylinidae > Stenus > Stenus bimaculatus. Next base: position 16,171 of record CAXARA010001419.1, read on the forward strand.
AAAATAATATTATTTAAACAAAATTTACATTTTTTTATAAAGAAATAAAAAAGTTACAGCAGTTTTTGTTTGATTTTTAAGAAAAACGCATTATTTCTAAAAAATAACGTTTTTTTGATATAATTTTAAAAGTAATCGTCCGAAAAATTTTAAAACTACATTTCTAATTAGATTTCATGAAAATAATATTATTTAAACAAAATTTACATTTTTTTATAAAGAAATAAAAAAGTTTCTGCAGTTTTTGTGTGATTTTTAAGAAAAACGTTTTTTTGGTATAATTTTAAAAATAATCGACCGAAAAATTTTAAAACTACATTTCTAATTAGATTTCATGAAAATAAAATTATTTAAACAAAATTTACATTTTTTTATAAAGAAATAAAAAAGTTACAGCAGTTTTTGTTTGATTTTTAAGAAAAATGCATTATTTCTAAAAAATAACGTTTTTTTGGTATAATTTCAAAAATAATAGACAGAAAAATTTTAAAACTACATTTCTAATTAGATTTCATGAAAATAAAATTATTTAAACAAAATTTACATTTTTTTATAAAGAAATAAAAAAGTTACAGCAGTTTTTGTTTGATTTTTAAGAAAAACGCATTATTTCTAAAAAATAACGTTTTTTTGATATAATTTTAAAAGTAATCTTCCGAAAAATTTTAAAACTACATTTCTAATTAGATTTCATGAAAATAATATTATTTAAACAAAATTTACATTTTTTTATAAAGAAATAAAAAAGTTACAGCAGTTTTAGTTTGATTTTTAAGAAAAACGTTTTTTTGGTATAATTTTAAAAATAATCGACCGAAAAATTTTAAAACTACATTTCTAATTAGATTTCATGAAAATAAAATTATTTAAACAAAATTTACATTTTTTTATAAAGAAATAAAAAAGTTACAGCAGTTTTTGTTTGATTTTTAAGAAAAACACATTATTTCTAAAAAATAACGTTTTTTTGATATAATTTTAAAAGTAATCGTCCGAAAAATTTTAAAACTACATTTCTAATTAGATTTCATGAAAATAATATTATTTAAACAAAATTTACATTTTTTTATAAAGAAATAAAAAAGTTTCTGCAGTTTTTGTGTGATTTTTAAGAAAAACGTTTTTTTGGTATAATTTTAAAAATAATCGACCGAAAAATTTTAAAACTACATTTCTAATTAGATTTCATGAAAATAAAATTATTTAAAGAAAATTTACATTTTTTTATAAAGAAATAAAAAAGTTACAGCAGTTTTTGTTTGATTTTTAAGAAAAACGCATTATTTCTAAAAAATAACGTTTTTTTGATATAATTTTAAAAGTAATCGTCCGAAAAATTTTAAAACTACATTTCTAATTAGATTTCATGAAAATAATATTATTTAAACAAAATTTACATTTTTTTATAAAGAAATAAAAAAGTTACAGCAGTTTTTGTTTGATTTTTAAGAAAAACGCATTATTTCTAAAAAATAACGTTTTTTTGATATAATTTTAAAAGTAATCGTCCGAAAAATTTTAAAACTACATTTCTAATTAGATTTCATGAAAATAATATTATTTGAACAAAATTTACATTTTTTTATAAAGAAATAAAAAAGTTTCTGCAGTTTTTGTGTGATTTTTAAGAAAAACGTTTTTTTGGTATAATTTTAAAAATAATCGACCGAAAAATTTTAAAACTACATTTCTAATTAGATTTCATGAAAATAAAATTATTTAAACAAAATTTACATTTTTTTATAAAGAAATAAAAAAGTTACAGCAGTTTTTGTGTGATTTTTAAGAAAAAAGTTTTTTTGGTATAATTTTAAAAATAATCGACCGAAAAATTTTAAAACTACATTTCTAATTAGATTTCATGAAAATAAAATTATTTAAACAAAATTTACATTTTTTTATAAAGAAATAAAAAAGTTACAGCAGTTTTTGTTTGATTTTTAAGAAAAACGCATTATTTCTAAAAAATAACGTTTTTTTGATATAATTTTAAAAGTAATCGTCCGAAAAATTTTAAAACTACATTTCTAATTAGATTTCATGAAAATAATATTATTTAAACAAAATTTACATTTTTTTATAAAGAAATAAAAAAGTTACAGCAGTTTTAGTTTGATTTTTAAGAAAAACGTTTTTTTGGTATAATTTTAAAAATAATCGACCGAAAAATTTTAAAACTACATTTCTAATTAGATTTCATGAAAATAAAATTATTTAAACAAAATTTACATTTTTTTATAAAGAAATAAAAAAGTTACAGCAGTTTTTGTTTGATTTTTAAGAAAAACGCATTATTTCTAAAAAATAACGTTTTTTTGATATAATTTTAAAAGTAATCGTCCGAAAAATTTTAAAACTACATTTCTAATTAGATTTCATGAAAATAATATTATTTAAACAAAATTTACATTTTTTTATAAAGAAATAAAAAAGTTTCTGCAGTTTTTGTGTGATTTTTAAGAAAAACGTTTTTTTGGTATAATTTTAAAAATAATCGACCGAAAAATTTTAAAACTACATTTCTAATTAGATTTCATGAAAATAAAATTATTTAAACAAAATTTACATTTTTTTATAAAGAAATAAAAAAGTTACAGCAGTGTTTGTTTGATTTTTAAGAAAAACGCATTATTTCTAAAAAATAACGTTTTTTTGATATAATTTTAAAAGTAATCGTCCGAAAAATTTTAAAACTACATTTCTAATTAGATTTCATGAAAATAATATTATTTAAACAAAATTTACATTTTTTTATAAAGAAATAAAAAAGTTACAGCAGTTTTTGTTTTATTTTTAAGAAAAACGCATTATTTCTAAAAAATAACGTTTTTTTGATATAATTTTAAAAGTAATCGTCCGAAAAATTTTAAAACTACATTTCTAATTAGATTTCATGAAAATAATATTATTTAAACAAAATTTACATTTTTTTATAAAGAAATAAAAAAGTTTCTGCAGTTTTTGTGTGATTTTTAAGAAAAACGTTTTTTTGGTATAATTTTAAAAATAATCGACCGAAAAATTTTAAAACTACATTTCTAATTAGATTTCATGAAAATAATATTATTTAAACAAAATTTACATTTTTTTATAAAGAAATAAAAAAGTTACAGCAGTTTTTGTTTGATTTTTAAGAAAAACGCATTATTTCTAAAAAATAACGTTTTTTTGATATAATTTTAAAAGTAATCGTCCGAAAAATTTTAAAACTACATTTCTAATTAGATTTCATGAAAATAATATTATTTAAACAAAATTTACATTTTTTTATAAAGAAATAAAAAAGTTACAGCAGTTTTAGTTTGATTTTTAAGAAAAACGTTTTTTTGGTATAATTTTAAAAATAATCGACCGAAAAATTTTAAAACTACATTTCTAATTAGATTTCATGAAAATAAAATTATTTAAACAAAATTTACATTTTTTTATAAAGAAATAAAAAAGTTACAGCAGTTTTTGTTTGATTTTTAAGAAAAACGCATTATTTCTAAAAAATAACGTTTTTTTGATATAATTTTAAAAGTAATCGTCCGAAAAATTTTAAAACTACATTTCTAATTAGATTTCATGAAAATAAAATTATTTAAACAAAATTTACATTTTTTTATAAAGAAATAAAAAAGTTTCTGCAGTTTTTGTGTGATTTTTAAGAAAAACGTTTTTTTGGTATAATTTTAAAAATAATCGACCGAAAAATTTTAAAACTACATTTCTAATTAGATTTCATGAAAATAAAATTATTTAAACAAAATTTACATTTTTTTATAAAGAAATAAAAAAGTTACAGCAGTTTTTGTTTGATTTTTAAGAAAAACGCATTATTTCTAAAAAATAACGTTTTTTTGATATAATTTTAAAAGTAATCGTCCGAAAAATTTTAAAACTATATTTCTAATTAGATTTCATGAAAATAATATTATTTAAACAAAATTTACATTTTTTTATAAAGAAATAAAAAAGTTACAGCAGTTTTAGTTTGATTTTTAAGAAAAACGTTTTTTTGGTATAATTTTAAAAATAATCGACCGAAAAATTTTAAAACTACATTTCTAATTAGATTTCATGAAAATAAAATTATTTAAACAAAATTTACATTTTTTTATAAAGAAATAAAAAAGTTACAGCAGTTTTTGTTTGATTTTTAAGAAAAACGCATTATTTCTAAAAAATAACGTTTTTTTGATATAATTTTAAAAGTAATCGTCCGAAAAATTTTAAAACTACATTTCTAATTAGATTTCATGAAAATAATATTATTTAAACAAAATTTACATTTTTTTATAAAAAAATAAAAAAGTTACAGCAGTTTTTGTGTGATTTTTAAAAAAAACGTTTTTTTGGTATAATTTTAAAAATAATCGACCGAAAAATTTTAAAACTACATTTCTAATTAGATTTCATGAAAATAATATTATTTAAACAAAATTTACATTTTTTTATAAAGAAATAAAAAAGTTTCTGCAGTTTTTGTGTGATTTTTAAGAAAAACGTTTTTTTGGTATAATTTTAAAAATAATCGACCGAAAAATTTTAAAACTACATTTCTAATTAGATTTCATGAAAATAAAATTATTTAAACAAAATTTACATTTTTTTATAAAGAAATAAAAAAGTTACAGCAGTTTTTGTTTGATTTTTAAGAAAAACGCATTATTTCTAAAAAATAACGTTTTTTTGATATAATTTTAAAAGTAATCGTCCGAAAAATTTTAAAACTACATTTCTAATTAGATTTCATGAAAATAATATTATTTAAACAAAATTTACATTTTTTTATAAAAAAATAAAAAAGTTACAGCAGTTTTTGTGTGATTTTTAAGAAAAACGTTTTTTTGGTATAATTTTAAAAATAATCGACCGAAAAATTTTAAAACTACATTTCTAATTAGATTTCATGAAAATAAAATTATTTAAACAAAATTTACATTTTTTTATAAAGAAATAAAAAAGTTACAGCAGTTTTTGTTTGATTTTTAAGAAAAACGCATTATTTCTAAAAAATAACGTTTTTTTGATATAATTTTAAAAGTAATCGTCCGAAAAATTTTAAAACTACATTTCTAATTAGATTTCATGAAAATAATATTATTTAAACAAAATTTACATTTTTTTATAAAGAAATAAAAAAGTTACAGCAGTTTTTGTTTGATTTTTAAGAAAAACGCATTATTTCTAAAAAATAACGTTTTTTTGATATAATTTTAAAAGTAATCGTCCGAAAAATTTTAAAACTACATTTCTAATTAGATTTCATGAAAATAATATTATTTAAACAAAATTTACATTTTTTTATAAAGAAATAAAAAAGTTTCTGCAGTTTTTGTGTGATTTTTAAGAAAAACGTTTTTTTGGTATAATTTTAAAAATAATCGACCGAAAAATTTTAAAACTACATTTCTAATTAGATTTCATGAAAATAAAATTATTTAAACAAAATTTACATTTTTTTATAAAGAACTAAAAAAGTTACAGCAGTTTTAGTTTGATTTTTAAGAAAAACGCATTATTTCTAAAAAATAACGTTTTTTTGATATAATTTTAAAAGTAATCGTCCGAAAAATTTTAAAACTACATTTCTAATTAGATTTCATGAAAATAAAATTATTTAAACAAAATTTACATTTTTTTATAAAGAAATAAAAAAGTTTCTGCAGTTTTTGTGTGATTTTTAAGAAAAACGTTTTTTTGGTATAATTTTAAAAATAATCGACCGAAAAATTTTAAAACTACATTTCTAATTAGATTTCATGAAAATAAAATTATTTAAACAAAATTTACATTTTTTTATAAAGAAATAAAAAAGTTTCTGCAGTTTTTGTGTGATTTTTAAGAAAAACGTTTTTTTGGTATAATTTTAAAAATAATCGACCGAAAAATTTTAAAACTACATTTCTAATTAGATTTCATGAAAATAAAATTATTTAAACAAAATTTACATTTTTTTATAAAGAAATAAAAAAGTTTCTGCAGTTTTTGTGTGATTTTTAAGAAAAACGTTTTTTTGGTATAATTTTAAAAATCATCGACCGAAAAATTTTAAAACTACATTTCTAATTAGATTTCATGAAAATAATATTATTTAAACAAAATTTACATTTTTTTATAAAGAAATAAAAAAGTTACAGCAGTTTTAGTTTGATTTTTAAGAAAAACGTTTTTTTGGTATAATTTTAAAAATAATCGACCGAAAAATTTTAAAACTACATTTCTAATTAGATTTCATGAAAATAAAACTATTTAAACAAAATTTACATTTTTTTATAAAGAAATAAAAAAGTTACAGCAGTTTTTGTTTGATTTTTAAGAAAAACGCATTATTTCTAAAAAATAACGTTTTTTTGATATAATTTTAAAAGTAATCGTCCGAAAAATTTTAAAACTACATTTCTAATTAGATTTCATGAAAATAATATTATTTAAACAAAATTTACATTTTTTTATAAAGAAATAAAAAAGTTACAGCAGTTTTAGTTTGATTTTTAAGAAAAACGTTTTTTTGGTATAATTTTAAAAATAATCGACCGAAAAATTTTAAAACTACATTTCTAATTAGATTTCATGAAAATAAAATTATTTAAGCAAAATTTACATTTTTTTATAAAGAAATAAAGAAGTTACAGCAGTTTTTGTTTGATTTTTAAGAAAAACGCATTATTTCTAAAAAATAACGTTTTTTTGATATAATTTTAAAAGTAATCGTCCGAAAAATTTTAAAACTACATTTCTAATTAGATTTCATGAAAATAAAATTATTTAAACAAAATTTACATTTTTTTATAAAGAAATAAAAAAGTTTCTGCAGTTTTTGTGTGATTTTTAAGAAAAACGTTTTTTTGGTATAATTTTAAAAGTAACCGTCCGAAAAATTTTAAAACTACATTTCTAATTAGATTTCATGAAAATAATATTATTTAAACAAAATTTACATTTTTTTATAAAGAAATAAAAAAGTTACAGCAGTTTTAGTATGATTTTTAAGAAAAACGTTTTTTTGGTATAATTTTAAAAATAATCGACCGAAAAATTTTAAAACTACATTTCTAATTAGATTTCATGAAAATAAAATTATTTAAACAAAATTTACATTTTTTTATAAAGAAATAAAAAAGTTACAGCAGTTTTTGTTTGATTTTTAAGAAAAATGCATTATTTCTAAAAAATAACGTTTTTTTGATATAATTTTAAAAGTAATCGTCCGAAAAATTTTAAAACTACATTTCTGATTAGATTTCATGAAAATAATATTATTTAAACAAAATTTACATTTTTTTATAAAGAAATAAAAAAGTTACAGCAGTTTTTGTTTGATTTTTAAGAAAAACGCATTATTTCTAAAAAATAACGTTTTTTTGATATAATTTTAAAAGTAATCGTCCGAAAAATTTTAAAACTACATTTCTAATTAGATTTCAAGAAAATAATATTATTTAAACAAAATTTACATTTTTTTATAAAGAAATAAAAAAGTTACAGCAGTTTTAGTTTGATTTTTAAGAAAAACGTTTTTTTGGTATAATTTTAAAAATAATCGACCGAAAAATTTTAAAACTACATTTCTAATTAGATTTCATGAAAATAAAATTATTTAAACAAAATTTACATTTTTTTATAAAGTAATAAAAAAGTTACAGCAGTTTTTGTTTGATTTTTAAGAAAAACGCATTATTTCTAAAAAATAACGTTTTTTTGATATAATTTTAAAAGTAATCGTCCGAAAAATTTTAAAACTACATTTCTAATTAGATTTCATGAAAATAATATTATTTAAACAAAATTTTCATTTTTTTATAAAGAAATAAAAAAGTTACAGCAGTTTTTGTTTGATTTTTAAGAAAAACGCATTATTTCTAAAAAATAACGTTTTTTTGATATAATTTTAAAAGTAATCGTCCGAAAAATTTTAAAACTACATTTCTAATTAGATTTCATGAAAATAGTATTATTTAAACAAAATTTACATTTTTTTATAAAGAAATAAAAAAGTTTCTGCAGTTTTTGTGTGATTTTTAAGAAAAACGTTTTTTTGGTATAATTTTAAAAATAATCGACCAAAAAATTTTAAAACTACATTTCTAATTAGATTTCATGAAAATAAAATTATTTAAATAAAATTTACATTTTTTTATAAAGAAATAAAAAAGTTACAGCAGTTTTTGTTTGATTTTTAAGAAAAACGCATTATTTCTAAAAAATAACGTTTTTTTGATATAATTTTAAAAGTAATCTTCCGAAAAATTTTAAAACTACATTTCTAATTAGATTTCATGAAAATAAAATTATTTAAACAAAATTTACATTTTTTTATAAAGAAATAAAAAAGTTTCTGCAGTTTTTGTGTGATTTTTAAGAAAAACGTTTTTTTGGTATAATTTTAAAAATAATCGACCGAAAAATTTTAAAACTACATTTCTAATTAGATTTCATGAAAATAAAATTATTTAAGCAAAATTTACATTTTTTTATAAAGAAATAAAAAAGTTACAGCAGTTTTTGTTTGATTTTTAAGAAAAACGCATTATTTCTAAAAAATAACGTTTTTTTGATATAATTTTAAAAGTAATCGTCCGAAAAATTTTAAAACTACATTTCTAATTAGATTTCATGAAAATAAAATTATTTAAACAAAATTTACATTTTTTTATAAAGAAATAAAAAAGTTTCTGCAGTTTTTGTGTGATTTTTAAGAAAAACGTTTTTTTGGTATAATTTTAAAAATAATCGACCGAAAAATTTTAAAACTACATTTCTAATTATATTTCATGAAAATAAAATTATTTAAACAAAATTTACATTTTTTTATAAAGAAATAAAAAAGTTACAGCAGTTTGTGTTTGATTTTTAAGAAAAACGCATTATTTCTAAAATATTACGTTTTTTTGATATAATTTTAAAAGTAATCGTCCGAAAAATTTTAAAACTACATTTCTAATTAGATTTCATGAAAATAATATTATTTAAACAAAATTTACATTTTTTTATAAAGAAATAAAAAAGTTACAGCAGTTTTAGTATGATTTTTAAGAAAAACGTTTTTTTGGTATAATTTTAAAAATAATCGACCGAAAAATTTTAAAACTACATTTCGAATTAGATTTCATGAAAATAAAATTATTTAAACAAAATTTACATTTTTTTATAAAGAAATAAAAAAGTTACAGCAGTTTTTGTTTGATTTTTAAGAAAAATGCATTATTTCTAAAAAATAACGTTTTTTTGATATAATTTTAAAAGTAATCGTCCGAAAAATTTTAAAACTACATTTCTAATTAGATTTCATGAAAATAATATTATTTAAACAAAATTTACATTTTTTTATAAAGAAATAAAAAAGTTTCTGCAGTTTTTGTGTGATTTTTAAGAAAAACGTTTTTTTGGTATAATTTTAAAAATAATCGACCGAAAAATTTTAAAACTACATTTCTAATTAGATTTCATGAAAATAAAATTATTTAAACAAAATTTACATTTTTTTATAAAGAAATAAAAAAGTTACAGCAGTTTTTGTTTGATTTTTAAGAAAAACGCATTATTTCTAAAAAATAACGTTTTTTTGATATAATTTTAAAAGTAATCGTCCGAAAAATTGTAAAACTACACTTCTAATTAGATTTCATGAAAATAATATTATTTAAACAAAATTTACATTTATTTATAAAGAAATAAAAAAGTTACAGCAGTTTTAGTTTGATTTTTAAGAAAAACGTTTTTTTGGTATAATTTTAAAAATAATCGACCGAAAAATTTTAAAACTACATTTCTAATTAGATTTCATGAAAATAAAATTATTTAAACAAAATTTACATTTTTTTATAAAGAAATAAAAAAGTTACAGCAGTTTTTGTTTGATTTTTAAGAAAAACGCATTATTTCTAAAAAATAACGTTTTTTTGATATAATTTTAAAAGTAATCGTCCGAAAAATTTTAAAACTACATTTCTAATTAGATTTCATGAAAATAATATTATTTAAACAAAATTTACATTTTTTTATAAAGAAATAAAAAAGTTACAGCAGTTTTAGTTTGATTTTTAAGAAAAACGTTTTTTTGGTATAATTTTAAAAATAATCGACAGAAAAATTTTAAAACTACATTTCTAATTAGATTTCATGAAAATAAAATTATTTAAACAAAATTTACATTTTTTTATAAAGAAATAAAAAAGTTACAGCAGTTTTTGTTTGATTTTTAAGAAAAATGCATTATTTCTAAAAAATAACGTTTTTTTGATATAATTTTAAAAGTAATCGTCCGAAAAATTTTAAAACTACATTTCTAATTAGATTTCATGAAAATAATATTATTTAAACAAAATTTACATTTTTTTATAAAGAAATAAAAAAGTTTCTGCAGTTTTTGTGTGATTTTTAAGAAAAACGTTTTTTTGGTATAATTTTAAAAATAATCGACCGAAAAATTTTAAAACTACATTTCTAATTAGATTTCATGAAAATAAAATTATTTAAACAAAATTTACATTTTTTTATAAAGAAATAAAAAAGTTACAGCAGTTTTTGTTTGATTTTTAAGAAAAACGCATTATTTCTAAAAAATAACGTTTTTTTGATATAATTTTAAAAGTAATCGTCCGAAAAATTTTAAAACTACACTTCTAATTAGATTTCATGAAAATAATATTATTTAAACAAAATTTACATTTTTTTATAAAGAAATAAAAAAGTTACAGCAGTTTTTGTTTGATTTTTAAGAAAAACGCATTATTTCTAAAAAATAACGTTTTTTTGATATAATTTTAAAAGTAATCGTCCGAAAAATTTTAAAACTACATTTCTAATTAGATTTCATGAAAATAATATTATTTAAACAAAATTTACATTTTTTTATAAAGAAATAAAAAAGTTTCTGCAGTTTTTGTGTGATTTTTAAGAAAAACGTTTTTTTGGTATAATTTTAAAAATAATCGACTAAAAAATTTTAAAACTACATTTCTAATTAGATTTTATGAAAATAAAATTATTTAAACAAAATTTACATTTTTTTATAAAGAAATAAAAAAGTTACAGCAGTTTTTGTTTGATTTTTAAGAAAAACGCATTATTTCTAAAAAATAACGTTTTTTTGATATAATTTTAAAAGTAATCTTCCGAAAAATTTTAAAACTACATTTCTAATTAGATTTCATGAAAATAAAATTATTTAAACAAAATTTACATTTTTTTATAAAGAAATAAAAAAGTTTCTGCAGTTTTTGTGTGATTTTTAAGAAAAACGTTTTTTTGGTATAATTTTAAAAATAATCGACCGAAAAATTTTAAAACTACATTTCTAATTAGATTTCATGAAAATAAAATTATTTAAACAAAATTTACATTTTTTTATAAAGAAATAAAAAAGTTACAGCAGTTTTTGTTTGATTTTTAAGAAAAACGCATTATTTCTAAAAAATAACGTTTTTTTGATATAATTTTAAAAGTAATCGTCCGAAAAATTTTAAAACTACATTTCTAATTAGATTTCATGAAAATAAAATTATTTAAACAAAATTTACATTTTTTTATAAAGAAATAAAAAAGTTTCTGCAGTTTTTGTGTGATTTTTAAGAAAAACGTTTTTTTGGTATAATTTTAAAAATAATCGACCGAAAAATTTTAAAACTACATTTCTAATTAGATTTCATGAAAATAAAATTATTTAAACAAAATTTACATTTTTTTATAAAGAAATAAAAAAGTTACAGCAGTTTGTGTTTGATTTTTAAGAAAAACGCATTATTTCTAAAAAATAACGTTTTTTTGATATAATTTTAAAAGTAATCGTCCGAAAAATTTTAGAACTACATTTCTAATTAGATTTCATGAAAATAATATTATTTAAACAAAATTTACATTTTTTTATAAAGAAATAAAAAAGTTACAGCAGTTTTAGTTTGATTTTTAAGAAAAACGTTTTTTTGGTATAATTTTAAAAATAATCGACCGAAAAATTTTAAAACTACATTTCTAATTAGATTTCATGAAAATAAAATTATTTAAACAAAATTTATTTTTTTATAAAGAAATAAAAAAGTTACAGCAGTTTTTGTTTGATTTTTAAGAAAAATGCATTATTTCTAAAAAATAACGTTTTTTTGATATAATTTTAAAAGTAATCGTCCGAAAAATTTTAAAACTACATTTCTAATTAGATTTCATGAAAATAATATTATTTAAACAAAATTTACATTTTTTTATAAAGAAATAAAAAAGTTTCTGCAGTTTTTGTGTGATTTTTAAAAAAAAATGTTTTTTTGGTATAATTTTAAAAATAATCGACCGAAAAATTTTAAAACTACATTTCTAATTAGATTTCATGAAAATAAAATTATTTAAACAAAATTTACATTTTTTTATAAAGAAATAAAAAAGTTACAGCAGTTTTTGTTTGATTTTTAAGAAAAACGCATTATTTCTAAAAAATAACGTTTTTTTGATATAATTTTAAAAGTAATCGTCCGAAAAATTTTAAAACTACATTTCTAATTAGATTTCATGAAAATAAAATTATTTAAACAAAATTTACATTTTTTTATAAAGAAATAAAAAAGTTTCTGCAGTTTTTGTGTGATTTTTAAGAAAAACGTTTTTTTGGTATAATTTTAAAAATAATCGACCGAAAAATTTTAAAACTACATTTCTAATTAGATTTCATGAAAATAAAATTATTTAAACAAAATTTACATTTTTTTATAAAGAAATAAAAAAGTTACAGCAGTTTTTGTTTGATTTTTAAGAAAAACGCATTATTTCTAAAAAATAACGTTTTTTTGATATAATTTTAAAAGTAATCGTCCGAAAAATTTTAAAACTACATTTCTAATTAGATTTCATGAAAATAAAATTATTTAAAC
>CAXARA010001420.1:0-19659 GCA_963971135.1 Stenus bimaculatus
AGATTTCATGAAAATAAAATTATTTAAACAAAATTTACATTTTTTTATAAAGAAATAAAAAAGTTTCTGCAGTTTTTGTGTGATTTTTAAGAAAAACGTTTTTTTGGTATAATTTTAAAAATAATCGACCGAAAAATTTTAAAACTACATTTCTAATTAGATTTCATGAAAATAAAATTATTTAAACAAAATTTACATTTTTTTATAAAGAAATAAAAAAGTTACAGCAGTTTTTGTTTGATTTTTAAGAAAAACGCATTATTTCTAAAAAATAACGTTTTTTTGATATAATTTTAAAAGTAATCGTCCGAAAAATTTTAAAACTACATTTCTAATTAGATTTCATGAAAATAAAATTATTTAAACAAAATTTACATTTTTTTATAAAGAAATAAAAAAGTTTCTGCAGTTTTTGTGTGATTTTTAAGAAAAACGTTTTTTTGGTATAATTTTAAAAATAATCGACCGAAAAATTTTAAAACTACATTTCTAATTAGATTTCATGAAAATAAAATTATTTAAACAAAATTTACATTTTTTTATAAAGAAATAAAAAAATTACAGCAGTTTTTGTTTGATTTTTAAGAAAAACGCATTATTTCTAAAAAATAACGTTTTTTTGATATAATTTTAAAAGTAATCGTCCGAAAAATTTTAAAACTACATTTCTAATTAGATTTCATGAAAATAATATTATTTAAACAAAATTTACATTTTTTTATAAAGAAATAAAAAAGTTTCTGCAGTTTTTGTGTCATTTTTAAGAAAAACGTTTTTTTGGTATAATTTTAAAAATAATCGACCGATTAATTTTAAAACTACATTTCTAATTAGATTTCATGAAAATAAAATTATTTAAACAAAATTTACATTTTTTTATAAAGAAATAAAAAAGTTACAGCAGTTTTTGTTTGATTTTTAAGAAAAACGCATTATTTCTAAAAAATAACGTTTTTTTGATATAATTTTAAAAGTAATCGTCCGAAAAATTTTAAAACTACATTTCTAATTAGATTTCATAAAAATAATATTATTTAAACAAAATTTACATTTTTTTATAAAGAAATAAAAAAATTACAGCAGTTTTTGTTTGATTTTTAAGAAAAACGCATTATTTCTAAAAAATAACGTTTTTTTGATATAATTTTAAAAGTAATCGTCCGAAAAATTTTAAAACTACATTTCTAATTAGATTTCATGAAAATAAAATTATTTAAACAAAATTTACATTTTTTTATAAAAAAATAAAAAAGTTTCTGCAGTTTTTGTGTGATTTTTAAGAAAAACGTTTTTTTGGTATAATTTTAAAAATAATCGACCGAAAAATTTTAAAACTACATTTCTAATTAGATTTCATGAAAATAAAATTATTTAAACAAAATTTACATTTTTTTATAAAGAAATAAAAAAGTTACAGCAGTTTTTGTTTGATTTTTAAGAAAAACGCATTATTTCTAAAAAATAACGTTTTTTTGATATAATTTTAAAAGTAATCGTCCGAAAAATTTTAAAACTACATTTCTAATTAGATTTCATGAAAATAAAATTATTTAAACAAAATTTACATTTTTTTATAAAAAAATAAAAAAGTTTCTGCAGTTTTTGAGTGATTTTTAAGAAAAACGTTTTTTTGGTATAATTTTAAAAATAATCGACCGAAAAATTTTAAAACTACATTTCTAATTAGATTTCATGAAAATAAAATTATTTAAACAAAATTTACATTTTTTTATAAAGAAATAAAAAAGTTACAGCAGTTTTTGTTTGATTTTTAAGAAAAACGCATTATTTCTAAAAAATAACGTTTTTTTGATATAATTTTAAAAGTAATCGTCCGAAAAATTTTAAAACTACATTTCTAATTAGATTTCATGAAAATAAAATTATTTAAACAAAATTTACATTTTTTTATAAAGAAATAAAAAAGTTTCTGCAGTTTTTGTGTGATTTTTAAGAAAAACGTTTTTTTGGTATAATTTTAAAAATAATCGACCGAAAAATTTTAAAACTACATTTCTAATTAGATTTCATGAAAATAAAATTATTTAAACAAAATTTACATTTTTTTATAAAGAAATAAAAAAGTTACAGCAGTTTTTGTTTGATTTTTAAGAAAAACGCATTATTTCTAAAAAATAACGTTTTTTTGATATAAAAAATAAAAATTTTTTAAAATTTTGAGGTTATGAATTCCTTGGGAATCAGTCCGCGTTTTTAAGGTGATAACTTTTACAAATAATTATAAGTGAAGTTAGTGTGTCATAAATATAGTGGAAAGTTAGCGTTAAAACCATCCCTATCGAAA
Organism: Stenus bimaculatus; assembly: GCA_963971135.1. Classification (NCBI taxonomy): domain Eukaryota; kingdom Metazoa; phylum Arthropoda; class Insecta; order Coleoptera; family Staphylinidae; genus Stenus; species Stenus bimaculatus. Next base: position 2,306 of record CAXARA010001420.1, read on the forward strand.
TAAGACGGATATTAACGGTGATACGCACCTGGTTGTTTGTTTACCTAATTAGCATAAAGGTATTCATTTTAATTGTACGTATGAGATGGTGAATACGGAAATCGAATAGGTGAGGTATAAGTGATTAGAAATCTAGTGTTTTCTGGTAATGCCCCACCCCCCTGGCGGTACAGCAAGGGTTGTTAACTCTAACTCAACATTCAACGAATAATGCAAACATCGGGCCAATGGAAGCACGTATTAACTTAAAAACAATTTTATAACAACCTATAAGAACTAAGCCTAATTTACGCCTAAATATTTTTTCGAAACACACCCTTCTTTCTAGGGGTTTTGCTGTATTGGCTCGCGGCGCCATCTATCGGCTTAACTTAAAACTGTTGCGGTATGTTGAGTTGCATATACTTCAAAAACTTTGTGACCTAAACTAAATTTATAATTATCCGTACGGCGTTCTTTTCCTCTGTATCTCTTGTGTTTACCTGTCCGTTGCCTACCTGTGCTTGTGTTCTATCAGTCACCACGACAGGCAGTGTGGTGCTTTGTATCCCTGTATCGACTTTCCTTTTCTTTTCATCTCGCTTAAATTTATAGTTATCGTGAGTCTGTTTTAGATGGGAAGCGAGGTAAAAAACTGCAATAGGTGTAAGAAACCTACGATTAATTCTCGTGTAAGCTGCTCAAAATGTGCATTGTCCTACCATCCAAGTTGTGCGACATACATGAAAACTGGCAGATACCTGAGCGAGGATGAGTTTGTTTGCTGTCAGGATGAACATCCAGTGGCTTCTGATTGCAGCCAATCCAGTTCCAGTATGAATCTTGATGGGTTAGCTACCCAATTCAAGTTTAGTAAAAGCGAGGCCACTAATACCGACTTTAATAAAACATTATCATCAATACATAGCACTGTTCAGATGTTAGCAATCGAATTTAAGCAGCAAAGGGAATCAATTAATGACATTAAATTAGTGTTAGAATCGATTGAGAACCTCAAATCTGAAAACAAAGAAATGAGATCTGAAATTGAATTGCTAAAAGCTACTGTTTCGAACTTGGAGCAAAATCTATTGAAGAGGAATGGTGTTGGAAATGACGGTGATGGGACTTCGAATGTTTCAGTAATTAATGAGTTAGAGGATCGTAAGAGAAGGGAAGTCAATATAATGTTTTATAATGTTCCTGAATCCTTAAGTGCCGATGGTGCAACTCGAAAATCTGAAGATACCCAAAAAGTTTCCGCGGTTATGCAGCCAATATTAGGCTTAGTCAACATAAATAACTTATTTAGAGTTGGAAAAAAGACAGATAAGATTAGACCATTGAAAGTCTCACTCCCGAGTTGTAAGTTTGTCAGCGACCTGCTTAAATCTAAGAGTAGGATTCCTGACGGCATTAAAATTGGAGCAGATCGTACGGTTATACAGCGTACTGAGTTAAAGAAGGTGCTAAATGAGCTTAAGTTAAGACAGGATGGGGGTGAAAAGGAGTTGTTCTTACGCTATGTTAATGGGTCTCCCGTCATATCTGCAAAAAATAATATAAGCATTTCAAAAAACTAGATTCTATCCAACAGACCTACCTTAATATTTGTTACCAAAATGTTCGGGGCCTCAACTCGAAAACAGCCGAATTTTACACTAACGTCACTATTAATAATTATGATGTCATATGTCTATCGGAAACTTGGTTGACTGCTGGTGTGTCTAATTGTGAACTTTTTCCGAGTCAATATAATGTTTATCGTTGTGATCGTCTAAAACAAAGAGGAGGAGGCGTCCTTTTATCTGTTAACTCTAAATGGAGGAGTGGGCTAGTAGATATTACTTGTGAAAATAATAAGTTTGAGCTGTCTGCAGTGAAGTTGCACTTAGAGAAAAAATCAATAATAATTGTGTGCTTATATATTCCTCCATCCCAGCCAGTAGATATTTATGAGCAACTTTTTCATCTTCTTGATAAGGTCTTACACCTTGAAAGTGAAGTCGTAATTGTAGGAGACTTTAATATCCCGGAATACTATGGGTACACAGCAGGAGTGAACTTTGATCAAATTTCCAGTCAACAATTTATCTTGCTAGACAACTTTGTGAACTTCTGGAATCTAAGTCAAAGCAATCTTGTTCCTAATGTAAATAATAGAATCCTTGATTTATGTTTACATTCGCCAGGCATAACATGCTATACTAACCGTCATATTGATAGTTTCGTTGCTGAAGATGGCCACCACCCCACATTACTTGTGAAGGTTGGTATTCCAACTACAATTAACCACAACTTTCGAAATACATCTGCTGAAAACAGAAACTACAACTTTAAGAAAGCTAACTTAGAGGGACTATATTTGGCTCTTTGTGATGTTGAATGGGAGACACTCTACTGCACCAATGATGTTTCTAAGGCATGTGACATTATTTATTCTGTTCTTTGTGATTTATTTGATTCATTTGTGCCTTTGTATAAGAAAAGGAATATTAACAGTACATATCCTCCTTGGTTTAACAGCAATATTGTTCAAACGATGAAGCTAAAAGATCGGCTTAGAGCGAAATATTTGAAGTCATCGCGTGAGGAACACAAAAGAGAGTTTGAGGAGTTAAGACATGAGCTAAATTATCTAGTCAGGAATGCTAAACGTTTCTATGTAAGGAATGCTGAGAGTAATATTAATAAGGATCCTAAAGCACTATGGAACTTTGTTGACTCTTTAAAGAACACATCAAGGATTCCTGGGATTATGCACTTGGATGAGAAGATTCTGGCTGAGGATAACGATATTGTAAATGGTTTTGCTACATATTTTAACAGTGTTTATGAGGATGTGCCGACCAAACCATTAAAGAAATCCCGACTTTCCAGACTAGGGGACTATCTAATTGATGAAGAAATTGTTTTGTCTACGTTAAAAAAGCTGAAGCCTGCACTCACAATGGGTTTAGATCAAGTCCCTTCATTTTTCTTAAAGGACTGTGCTCCCTTGTTATCAAAACCGCTGACGTTTGTTTACAACTTGATCCTAAAGAATGGAGAATTTCCTGCACTGTGGAAAAATGTGAAGGTTTGTCCGGTTTTTAAATCAGGTGACAGATCCAATGTTGCCAACTACAGACCTATTGCCCTGATCAGCAACTTTTCAAAAGTCTTCGAATCAATCTTAGCCGATAGGATCATGTGCTTGGTTAGGCCGCGGATTTCCAATAGTCAACATGGATTTCTTGCTAAACGTTCTACTGCGACGAATCTAATGGGTGTGACTCAATTTATCTCTGAGAAGCTAGAAGAGAACTCACAGGTCGATGTGATATACACCGATCTAAGTAAGGCGTTCGACAAGATTTGCCACGAAATTCTTATTGCTAAGCTACAGTCGTTTGGTGTATACAATAATGTAATTAATGTCATTGAATCGTATCTACAGGATAGAAAGCAGATTGTTACTTATTGCAATGTAAGATCGTGGAGTTATATACCTAGTAGTGGTGTGCCTCAGGGATCCAATCTTGGACCACTTTTGTTTCTCATTTATATTGACGATGTCTGTGAGATTCTAGACTCGTTTGAGCTTTTGTTTGCGGATGATTTGAAACTTATTAAGGAGATTAGAAATGAAACGGATGCGTCTATACTTCAAAAAGATTTGGATAGTCTACAAACCTGGTGTGAAACTAATAGACTTAAGCTAAATGTCAGTAAATGCTGTGTGATGTCGTATACTAGGAGGAATCAGTGCTTAAAGTTTACGTATAATATAAACAATGTTGATCTAGTTAGGGTTGATAATCTTAAAGACTTAGGTGTTTTTTTTGATCCAAAACTAAATTTTAACAATCACATAATGATGCTAAATAAAAGTTGTTTTCGTTCTCTAGGTTTCATTATAAGAAACGCTCGCGATTTTTCAAATATTAAGACGTTGGAGACTCTATACAATGCGTACGTAATGTCAAAGCTTGAATATTGTTTTGTGGTGTGGACCCCATGTTATTTAAAGTATATTAACTTATTGGAAAGTGTGCAAAAGAAATTTTTGCGATACTTATATTTTTGGAAGCATGGTACCTACCCTGATTATATTATTACATATACTGAATTGTTAACTGAATTTGGATATATATCAATCCAGCAGAGACACAAATATTTAAGCGCATGCTATCTGTTTAAGTTGATAAATAATTTCATAGATGATCCCTTAACGCTATCAAAGTTTAACTTTCATATTCCTCGCTTATCAATAAGACACTGTGCAACTTTTTATACTAATACTTCGCATACAACCCACTATAGCAACTCACCAGTGAATCGTTTGTCAAAAATTTATAATGAGATGCAAAGTTGTGTTGATATCTTTGGAGATAATTTTAATAATTTCAAAAAATCTTTATCGGAAGCTATTGTGTAAAATGTTTTCTGTAATTTTAAGCTCTATTATGTTTATGTTCATTATGTTCTCATTGTGTTCAATCCTTTATATATGTATACCTATATCTAACTATTATTCTAATATTTTAATTTTATATTCACTTTTATATAAGCGTTATTATGAAAACGAATAGTATTTACATTATCCTGTAATTGGACCATTGGTCTGTTGGAAAATAAAGATTTATTTATTTATTTATTTATTTATTTATTTATAATTTTAAAAGTAATCATCCGAAAAATTTTAAAACTACATTTCTAATTAGATTTCATGAAAATAATATTATTTAAACAAAATTTACATTTTTTTATAAAGAAATAAAAAAGTTACAGCAGTTTTAGTTTGATTTTTAAGAAAAATGTTTTTTTGGTATAATTTTAAAAATAATCGACCGAAAAATTTTAAAACTACATTTCTAATTAGATTTCATGAAAATAAAATTATTTAAACAAAATTTACATTTTTTTATAAAGAAATAAAAAAGTTACAGCAGTTTTTGTTTGATTTTTAAGAAAAACGCATTATTTCTAAAAAATTACGTTTTTTTGATATAATTTTAAAAGTAATCGTCCGAAAAATTTTAAAACTACATTTCTAATTAGATTTCATGAAAATAATATTATTTAAACAAAATTTACATTTTTTTATAAAGAAATAAAAAAGTTACAGCAGTTTTTGTTTGATTTTTAAGAAAAACGCATTATTTCTAAAAAATAACGTTTTTTTGATATAATTTTAAAAGTAATCGTCCGAAAAATTTTAAAACTACATTTCTAATTAGATTTCATGAAAATAAATTTATTTAAACAAAATTTACATTTTTTTATAAAGAAATAAAAAAGTTACAGCAGTTTTTGTTTGATTTTTAAGAAAAACGCATTATTTCTAAAAAATAACGTTTTTTGATATAATTTTAAAAGTAATCGTCCGAAAAATTTTAAAACTACATTTCTAATTAGATTTCATGAAAATAAAATTATTTAAACAAAATTTACATTTTTTTATAAAGAAATAAAAAAGTTACAGCAGTTTTTGTTTGATTTTTAAGAAAAACGCATTATTTCTAAAAAATAACGTTTTTTTGATATAATTTTAAAAGTAATCGTCCGAAAAATTTTAAAACTACATTTCTAATTAGATTTCATGAAAATAAATTTATTTAAACAAAATTTACATTTTTTTATAAAGAAATAAAAAAGTTACAGCAGTTTTTGTTTGATTTTTAAGAAAAACGCATTATTTCTAAAAAATAACGTTTTTTTGATATAATTTTAAAAGTAATCGTCCGAAAAATTTTAAAACTACATTTCTAATTAGATTTCATGAAAATAAATTTATTTAAACAAAATTTACATTTTTTTATAAAGAAATAAAAAAGTTACAGCAGTTTTTGTTTGATTTTTAAGAAAAACGCATTATTTCTAAAAAATTACGTTTTTTTGATATAATTTTAAAAGTAATCGTCCGAAAAATTTTAAAACTACATTTCTAATTAGATTTCATGAAAATAATATTATTTAAACAAAATTTACATTTTTTTATAAAGAAATAAAAAAGTTACAGCAGTTTTTGTTTGATTTTTAAGAAAAACGCATTATTTCTAAAAAATAACGTTTTTTTGATATAATTTTAAAAGTAATCGTCCGAAAAATTTTAAAACTACATTTCTAATTAGATTTCATGAAAATAAATTTATTTAAACAAAATTTACATTTTTTTATAAAGAAATAAAAAAGTTACAGCAGTTTTTGTTTGATTTTTAAGAAAAACGCATTATTTCTAAAAAATAACGTTTTTTGATATAATTTTAAAAGTAATCGTCCGAAAAATTTTAAAACTACATTTCTAATTAGATTTCATGAAAATAAAATTATTTAAACAAAATTTACATTTTTTTATAAAGAAATAAAAAAGTTACAGCAGTTTTTGTTTGATTTTTAAGAAAAACGCATTATTTCTAAAAAATAACGTTTTTTTGATATAATTTTAAAAGTAATCGTCCGAAAAATTTTAAAACTACATTTCTAATTAGATTTCATGAAAATAATATTATTTAAACAAAATTTACATTTTTTTATAAAGAAATAAAAAAGTTACAGCAGTTTTTGTTTGATTTTTAAGAAAAACGCATTATTTCTAAAAAATAACGTTTTTTTGATATAATTTTAAAAGTAATCGTCCGAAAAATTTTAAAACTACATTTCTAATTAGATTTTATGAAAATAATATTATTTAAACAAAATTTACATTTTTTTATAAAGAAATAAAAAAGTTACAGCAGTTTTAGTTTGATTTTTAAGAAAAACGTTTTTTTGGTATAATTTTAAAAATAATCGACCGAAAAATTTTAAAACTACATTTCTAATTAGATTTCATGAAAATAAATTTATTTAAACAAAATTTACATTTTTTTATAAAGAAATAAAAAAGTTACAGCAGTTTTTGTTTGATTTTTAAGAAAAACGCATTATTTCTAAAAAATAACGTTTTTTGATATAATTTTAAAAGTAATCGTCCGAAAAATTTTAAAACTACATTTCTAATTAGATTTCATGAAAATAAAATTATTTAAACAAAATTTACATTTTTTTATAAAGAAATAAAAAAGTTACAGCAGTTTTTGTTTGATTTTTAAGAAAAACGCATTATTTCTAAAAAATAACGTTTTTTTGATATAATTTTAAAAGTAATCGTCCGAAAAATTTTAAAACTACATTTCTAATTAGATTTCATGAAAATAATATTATTTAAACAAAATTTACATTTTTTTATAAAGAAATAAAAAAGTTTCTGCAGTTTTTGTGTGATTTTTAAGAAAAACGTTTTTTTGGTATAATTTTAAAAATAATCGACCGAAAAATTTTAAAACTACATTTCTAATTAGATTTCATGAAAATAAAATTATTTAAACAAAATTTACATTTTTTTTATAAAGAAATAAAAAAGTTACAGCAGTTTTTGTTTGATTTTTAAGAAAAACGCATTATTTCTAAAAAATAACGTTTTTTTGATATAATTTTAAAAGTAATCGTCCGAAAAATTTTAAAACTACATTTCTAATTAGATTTCATAAAAATAATATTATTTAAACAAAATTTACATTTTTTTATAAAGAAATATAAAAGTTACAGCAGTTTTTGTTTGATTTTTAAGAAAAACGCATTATTTCTAAAAAATAACGTTTTTTTGATATAATTTTAAAAGTAATCGTCCGAAAAATTTTAAAACTACATTTCTAATTAGATTTCATGAAAATAATATTATTTAAACAAAATTTACATTTTTTTATAAAGAAATAAAAAAGTTTCTGCAGTTTTTGTGTGATTTTTAAGAAAAACGTTTTTTTGGTATAATTTTAAAAATAATCGACCGAAAAATTTTAAAACTACATTTCTAATTAGATTTCATGAAAATAAAATTATTTAAACAAAATTTACATTTTTTTATAAAGAAATAAAAAAGTTACAGCAGTTTTTGTTTGATTTTTAAGAAAAACGCATTATTTCTAAAAAATAACGTTTTTTTGATATAATTTTAAAAGTAATCGTCCGAAAAATTTTAAAACTACATTTCTAATTAGATTTCATGAAAATAATATTATTTAAACAAAATTTACATTCTTTTATAAAGAAATAAAAAAGTTTCTGCAGTTTTTGTGTGATTTTTAAGAAAAACGTTTTTTTGGTATAATTTTAAAAATAATCGACCGAAAAATTTTAAAACTACATTTCTAATTAGATTTCATGAAAATAAAATTATTTAAACAAAATTTACATTTTTTTATAAAGAAATAAAAAAGTTACAGCAGTTTTTGTTTGATTTTTAAGAAAAACGCATTATTTCTAAAAAATAACGTTTTTTTGATATAATTTTAAAAGTAATCGTCCGAAAAATTTTAAAACTACATTTCTAATTAGATTTCATGAAAATAATATTATTTAAACAAAATTTACATTTTTTTATAAAGAAATAAAAAAGTTACAGCAGTTTTAGTTTGATTGTTAAGAAAAACGTTTTTTTGGTATAATTTTAAAAATAATCGACCGAAAAATTTTAAAACTACATTTCTAATTAGATTTCATGAAAATAAAATTATTTAAACAAAATTTACATTTTTTTATAAAGAAATAAAAAAGTTACAGCAGTTTTTGTTTGATTTTTAAGAAAAACGCATTATTTCTAAAAAATAACATTTTTTTGATATAATTTTAAAAGTAATCGTCCGAAAAATTTTAAAACTACATTTCTAATTAGATTTCATGAAAATAATATTATTTAAACAAAATTTACATTTTTTTATAAAGAAATAAAAAAGTTTCTGCAGTTTTTGTGTGATTTTTAAGAAAAACGTTTTTTTGGTATAATTTTAAAAATAATCGACCGAAAAATTTTAAAACTACATTTCCAATTAGATTTCATGAAAATAAAATTATTTAAACAAAATTTACATTTTTTTATAAAGAAATAAAAAAGTTACAGCAGTTTTTGTTTGATTTTTAAGAAAAACGCATTATTTCTAAAAAATAACGTTTTTTTGATATAATTTTAAAAGTAATCGTCCGAAAAATTTTAAAACTACATTTCTAATTAGATTTCATGAAAATAAAATTATTTAAACAAAATTTACATTTTTTTATAAAGAAATAAAAAAGTTTCTGCAGTTTTTGTGTGATTTTTAAGAAAAACGTTTTTTTGGTATAATTTTAAAAATAATCGACCGAAAAATTTTAAAACTACATTTCTAATTAGATTTCATGAAAATAAAATTATTTAAACAAAATTTACATTTTTTTATAAAGAAATAAAAAAATTACAGCAGTTTTTGTTTGATTTTTAAGAAAAACGCATTATTTCTAAAAAATAACGTTTTTTTGATATAATTTTAAAAGTAATCGTCCGAAAAATTTTAAAACTACATTTCTAATTAGATTTCATGAAAATAATATTATTTAAACAAAATTTACATTTTTTTATAAAGAAATAAAAAAGTTTCTGCAGTTTTTGTGTCATTTTTAAGAAAAACGTTTTTTTGGTATAATTTTAAAAATAATCGACCGATTAATTTTAAAACTACATTTCTAATTAGATTTCATGAAAATAAAATTATTTAAACAAAATTTACATTTTTTTATAAAGAAATAAAAAAGTTACAGCAGTTTTTGTTTGATTTTTAAGAAAAACGCATTATTTCTAAAAAATAACGTTTTTTTGATATAATTTTAAAAGTAATCGTCCGAAAAATTTTAAAACTACATTTCTAATTAGATTTCATAAAAATAATATTATTTAAACAAAATTTACATTTTTTTATAAAGAAATAAAAAAATTACAGCAGTTTTTGTTTGATTTTTAAGAAAAACGCATTATTTCTAAAAAATAACGTTTTTTTGATATAATTTTAAAAGTAATCGTCCGAAAAATTTTAAACTACATTTCTAATTAGATTTCATGAAATAAAATTATTTAAACAAAATTTACATTTTTTTATAAAAAAATAAAAAAGTTTCTGCAGTTTTTGTGTGATTTTTAAGAAAAACGTTTTTTTGGTATAATTTTAAAAATAATCGACCGAAAAATTTTAAAACTACATTTCTAATTAGATTTCATGAAAATAAAATTATTTAAACAAAATTTACATTTTTTTATAAAGAAATAAAAAAGTTACAGCAGTTTTTGTTTGATTTTTAAGAAAAACGCATTATTTCTAAAAATAACGTTTTTTTGATATAATTTTAAAAGTAATCGTCCGAAAAATTTTAAAACTACATTTCTAATTAGATTTCATGAAAATAAAATTATTTAAACAAAATTTACATTTTTTTATAAAAAAATAAAAAAGTTTCTGCAGTTTTTGTGTGATTTTTAAGAAAAACGTTTTTTTGGTATAATTTTAAAAATAATCGACCGAAAAATTTAAAACTACATTTCTAATTAGATTTCATGAAAATAAAATTATTTAAACAAATTTACATTTTTTTATAAAGAAATAAAAAAGTTACAGCAGTTTTTGTTTGATTTTTAAGAAAAACGCATTATTTCTAAAAAATAACGTTTTTTTGATATAATTTTAAAAGTAATCGTCCGAAAAATTTTAAAACTACATTTCTAATTAGATTTCATGAAAATAAAATTATTTAAACAAAATTTACATTTTTTTATAAAGAAATAAAAAAGTTTCTGCAGTTTTTGTGTGATTTTTAAGAAAAACGTTTATTTGGTATAATTTTAAAACAATCGACCGAAAAATTTTAAAACTACATTTCTAATTAGATTTCATGAAAATAAAATTATTTAAACAAAATTTACATTTTTTATAAAGAAATAAAAAAGTTACAGCAGTTTTTGTTTGATTTTTAAGAAAAACGCATTATTTCTAAAAAATAACGTTTTTTTGATATAATTTTAAAAGTAATCATCCGAAAAATTTTAAAACTACATTTCTAATTAGATTTCATGAAAATAATATTATTTAAACAAAATTTACATTTTTTTATAAAGAAATAAAAAAGTTACAGCAGTTTTAGTTTGATTTTAAGAAAATGTTTTTTTGGTATAATTTTAAAAATAATCGACCGAAAAATTTTAAAACTACATTTCTAATTAGATTTCATGAAAATAAAATTATTTAAACAAAATTTACATTTTTTTATAAAGAAATAAAAAAGTTACAGCAGTTTTTGTTTGATTTTTAAGAAAAACGCATTATTTCTAAAAATTACGTTTTTTTTGATATAATTTAAAAGTAATCGTCCGAAAAATTTTAAAACTACATTTCTAATTAGATTTCATGAAAATAATATTATTTAAACAAAATTTACATTTTTTTATAAAGAAATAAAAAAGTTACAGCAGTTTTTGTTTGATTTTTAAGAAAAACGCATTATTTCTAAAAAATAACGTTTTTTTGATATAATTTTAAAAGTAATCGTCCGAAAAATTTTAAAACTACGATTTCTAATTAGATTTCATGAAAATAATATTATTTAAACAAAATTTACATTTTTTTATAAAGAAATAAAAAAGTTACAGCAGTTTTAGTTTGATTTTTAAGAAAAACGTTTTTTTGGTATAATTTTAAAAATAATCGACCGAAAAATTTTAAAACTACATTTCTAATTAGATTCATGAAAATAAATTTATTTAAACAAAATTTACATTTTTTTATAAAGAAATAAAAAAGTTACAGCAGTTTTTGTTTGATTTTTAAGAAAAACGCATTATTTCTAAAAATAACGTTTTTTGATATAATTTTAAAAGTAATCGTCCGAAAAATTTTAAAACTACATTTCTAATTAGATTTCATGAAAATAAAATTATTTAAACAAAATTTACATTTTTTATAAAGAAATAAAAAAGTTACAGCAGTTTTTGTTTGATTTTTAAGAAAAACGCATTATTTCTAAAAAATAACGTTTTTTTGATATAATTTTAAAAGTAATCGTCCGAAAAATTTTAAAACTACATTTCTAATTAGATTTCATGAAATAATATTATTTAAACAAAATTTACATTTTTTTATAAAGAAATAAAAAAGTTTCTGCAGTTTTTGTGTGATTTTTAAGAAAAACGTTTTTTTGGTATAATTTTAAAAATAATCGACCGAAAAATTTTAAAACTACATTTCTAATTAGATTTCATGAAAATAAAATTATTTAAACAAAATTTACATTTTTTTATAAAGAAATAAAAAAGTTACAGCAGTTTTTGTTTGATTTTTAAGAAAAACGCATTATTTCTAAAAAATAACGTTTTTTGATATAATTTTAAAAGTAATCGTCCGAAAAATTTTAAAACTACATTTCTAATTAGATTTCATAAAAATAATATTATTTAAACAAAATTTACATTTTTTTATAAAGAAATATAAAAGTTACAGCAGTTTTTGTTTGATTTTTAAGAAAAACGCATTATTTCTAAAAAATAACGTTTTTTTGATATAATTTTAAAAGTAATCGTCCGAAAAATTTTAAAACTACATTTCTAATTAGATTTCATGAAATAATATTATTTAAACAAAATTTACATTTTTTTATAAAGAAATAAAAAAGTTTCTGCAGTTTTTGTGTGATTTTTAAGAAAAACGTTTTTTTGGTATAATTTTAAAAATAATCGACCGAAAAATTTTAAAACTACATTTCTAATTAGATTTCATGAAATAAAATTATTTAAACAAAATTTACATTTTTTTATAAAGAAATAAAAAAAGTTACAGCAGTTTTTGTTTGATTTTTAAGAAAAACGCATTATTTCTAAAAAATAACGTTTTTTGATATAATTTTAAAAGTAATCGTCCGAAAATTTTTAAAACTACATTTCTAATTAGATTTCATGAAAATAATATTATTTAAACAAAATTTACATTCTTTTATAAAGAAATAAAAAAGTTTCTGCAGTTTTTGTGTGATTTTTAAGAAAAACGTTTTTTTGGTATAATTTTAAAAATAATCGACCGAAAAATTTTAAAACTACATTTCTAATTAGATTTCATGAAAATAAAATTATTTAAACAAAATTTACATTTTTTTATAAAGAAATAAAAAAGTTACAGCAGTTTTTGTTTGATTTTTAAGAAAAACGCATTATTTCTAAAAAATAACGTTTTTTTGATATAATTTTAAAAGTAATCGTCCGAAAAATTTTAAAACTACATTTCTAATTAGATTTCATGAAAATAATATTATTTAAACAAAATTTACATTTTTTTATAAAGAAATAAAAAAGTTACAGCAGTTTTAGTTTGATTGTTAAGAAAAACGTTTTTTTGGTATAATTTTAAAAATAATCGACCGAAAAATTTTAAAACTACATTTCTAATTAGATTTCATGAAAATAAAATTATTTAAACAAAATTTACATTTTTTTATAAAGAAATAAAAAAGTTACAGCAGTTTTTGTTTGATTTTTAAGAAAAACGCATTATTTCTAAAAAATAACGTTTTTTTGATATAATTTTAAAAGTAATCGTCCGAAAAATTTTAAAACTACATTTCTAATTAGATTTCATGAAAATAATATTATTTAAACAAAATTTACATTTTTTTATAAAGAAATAAAAAAGTTTCTGCAGTTTTTGTGTGATTTTTAAGAAAAACGTTTTTTTGGTATAATTTTAAAAATAATCGACCGAAAAATTTTAAAACTACATTTCCAATTAGATTTCATGAAAATAAAAATATTTAAACAAAATTTACATTTTTTTATAAAGAAATAAAAAAGTTACAGCAGTTTTTGTTTGATTTTTAAGAAAAACGCATTATTTCTAAAAAATAACGTTTTTTTGATATAATTTTAAAAGTAATCGTCCGAAAAATTTTAAAACTACATTTCTAATTAGATTTCATGAAAATAAAATTATTTAAACAAAATTTACATTTTTTTATAAAGAAATAAAAAAGTTTCTGCAGTTTTTGTGTGATTTTTAAGAAAAACGTTTTTTTGGTATAATTTTAAAAATAATCGACCGAAAAATTTTAAAACTACATTTCTAATTAGATTTCATGAAAATAAAATTATTTAAACAAAATTTACATTTTTTTATAAAGAAATAAAAAAGTTACAGCAGTTTTTGTTTGATTTTTAAGAAAAACGCATTATTTCTAAAAAATAACGTTTTTTTGATATAATTTTAAAAGTAATCGTCCGAAAAATTTTAAAACTACATTTCTAATTAGATTTCATGAAAATAATATTATTTAAACAAAATTTACATTTTTTTATAAAGAAATAAAAAAGTTACAGCAGTTTTAGTTTGATTTTTAAGAAAAACGTTTTTTTGGTATAATTTTAAAAATAATCGACCGAAAAATTTTAAAACTACATTTCTAATTAGATTTCATGAAAATAAAATTATTTAAACAAAATTTACATTTTTTTTATAAAGAAATAAAAAAGTTACAGCAGTTTTTGTTTGATTTTTAAGAAAAACGCATTATTTCTAAAAAATAACGTTTTTTTGATATAATTTTAAAAGTAATCGTCCGAAAAATTTTAAAACTACATTTCTAATTAGATTTCATGAAAATAAAATTATTTAAACAAAATTTACATTTTTTTATAAAGAAATAAAAAAGTTTCTGCAGTTTTTGTGTGATTTTTAAGAAAAACGTTTTTTTGGTATAATTTTAAAAATAATCGACCGAAAAATTTTAAAACTACATTTCTAATTAGATTTCATGAAAATAAAATTATTTAAACAAAATTTACATTTTTTTATAAAGAAATAAAAAAGTTACAGCAGTTTTTGTTTGATTTTTAAGAAAAACGCATTATTTCTAAAAAATAACGTTTTTTTGATATAATTTTAAAAGTAATCGTCCGAAAAATTTTAAAACTACATTTCTAATTAGATTTCATGAAAATAATATTATTTAAACAAAATTTACATTTTTTTATAAAGAAATAAAAAAGTTACAGCAGTTTTAGTTTGATTTTTAAGAAAAACGTTTTTTTGGTATAATTTTAAAAATAATCGACCGAAAAATTTTAAAACTACATTTCTAATTAGATTTCATGAAAATAAAATTATTTAAACAAAATTTACATTTTTTTATAAAGAAATAAAAAAGTTACAGCAGTTTTTGTTTGATTTTTAAGAAAAACGCATTATTTCTAAAAAATAACGTTTTTTTGATATAATTTTAAAAGTAATCGTCCGAAAAATTTTAAAACTACATTTCTAATTAGATTTCATGAAAATAAAATTATTTAAACAAAATTTACATTTTTTTATAAAGAAATAAAAAAGTTTCTGCAGTTTTTGTGTGATTTTTAAGAAAAACGTTTTTTTGGTATAATTTTAAAAATAATCGACCGAAAAATTTTAAAACTACATTTCTAATTAGATTTCATGAAAATAAAATTATTTAAACAAAATTTACATTTTTTTATAAAGAAATAAAAAAGTTACAGCAGTTTTTGTTTGATTTTTAAGAAAAACGCATTATTTCTAAAAAATAAGGTTTTTTTGATATAATTTTAAAAGTAATCGTCCGAAAAATTTTAAAACTACATTTCTAATTAGATTTCATGAAAATAATATTATTTAAACAAAATTTACATTTTTTTATAAAGAAATAAAAAAGTTACAGCAGTTTTAGTTTGATTTTTAAGAAAAACGTTTTTTTGGTATAATTTTAAAAATAATCGACCGAAAAATTTTAAAACTACATTTCTAATTAGATTTCATGAAAATAAAATTATTTAAACAAAATTTACATTTTTTTATAAAGAAATAAAAAAGTTACAGCAGTTTTTGTTTGATTTTTAAGAAAAACGCATTATTTCTAAAAAATAACGTTTTTTTGATATAATTTTAAAAGTAATCGTCCGAAAAATTTTAAAACTACATTTCTAATTAGATTTCATGAAAATAACATTATTTAAACAAAATTTACATTTTTTAAAAAGAAATAAAAAAGTTACAGCAGTTTTTGTTTGATTTTAAGAAAAACGCATTATTTCTAAAAAATAACGTTTTTTTGATATAATTTTAAAAGTAATCGTCCGAAAAATTTAAAACTACATTTCTAATTAGATTTCATGAAAATAATATTATTTAAACAAAATTTACATTTTTTTTATAAAGAAATAAAAAAGTTACAGCAGTTTTAGTTTGATTTTTAAGAAAAACGTTTTTTTGGTATAATTTTAAAAATAATCGACCGAAAAATTTTAAAACTACATTTCTAATTAGATTTCATGAAATAAAATTATTTAAACAAAATTTACATTTTTTTATAAAGAAACAAAAAAGTTTCTGCAGTTTTTGTGTGATTTTTAAGAAAAACGTTTTTTGGTATAATTTTAAAAATAATCGTCCGAAAAATTTTAAAACTACATTTCTAATTAGATTTCATGAAAATAAAATTATTTAAACAAAATTTACATTTTTTTATAAAGAAATAAAAAAGTTACAGCAGTTTTTGTTTGATTTTTAAGAAAAAACGCATTATTTCTAAAAAATAACGTTTTTTTGATATAATTTTAAAAGTAATCGTCCGAAAAATTTGTAAAACTACATTTCTAATTAGATTTCATGAAAATAATATTATTTAAACAAAATTTACATTTTTTTATAAAGAAATAAAAAAGTTACAGCAGTTTTAGTTTGATTTTTAAGAAAAAACTTTTTGGTATAATTTTAAAAATAATCGACCGAAAAATTTTAATACTACATTTCTAATTAGATTTCATGAAAATAATATTATTTAAACAAAATTTACATTTTTTTATAAAGAAATAAAAAAGTTACAGCAGTTTTAGTTTGATTTTTAAGAAAAACGTTTTTTTGGTATAATTTTAAAAATAATCGACCGAAAAATTTTAAAACTACATTTCTAATTAGATTTCATGAAAATAAAATTATTTAAACAAAATTTACATTTTTTTATAAAGAAATAAAAAAGTTACAGCAGTTTTTGTTTGATTTTTAAGAAAAACGCATTATTTCTAAAAAATAACGTTTTTTTGATATAATTTTAAAAGTAATCGTCCGAAAAATTTTAAAACTACATTTCTAATTAGATTTCATGAAAATAATATTATTTAAACAAAATTTACATTTTTTTATAAAGAAATAAAAAAGTTACAGCAGTTTTAGTTTGATTTTTAAGAAAAACGTTTTTTTGGTATAATTTTAAAAATAATCGACCGAAAAATTTTAAAACTACATTTCTAATTAGATTTCATGAAAATAAAATTATTTAAACAAAATTTACATTTTTTTATAAAGAAATAAAAAAGTTACAGCAGTTTTTGTTTGATTTTTAAGAAAAACGCATTATTTCTAAAAAATAACGTTTTTTTGATATAATTTTAAAAGTAATCGTCCGAAAAATTTTAAAACTACATTTCTAATTAGATTTCATGAAAATAATATTATTTAAACAAAATTTACATTTTTTTATAAAGAAATAAAAAAGTTACAGCAGTTTTT
>CAXARA010001421.1:0-24263 GCA_963971135.1 Stenus bimaculatus
TATTTAATAATAATAATAATAATAATTGCCTTTATTTACCCAACAGCCAACTGGCCAATTACAGAGTAAACATAAAAAATATATAATAGCTACATCAAAATTAAATAGTTCATCAAAACATTAAAAGTACATACTGAAATTGATAATAACTTAAACGATTAACAAAAAGTAAAATACATTCAAAACATTAAAAGTACACATTAAAATAGATAATAAATTAAACGATTAACAAATAGCATAAATACATTCAGAACATTGTTGTTTAAAAATTCTAAAATCAACGACAAAGATATCAGCTAGATATTGAAATTCATTATAGCTGGAAAACATTTTAAGTAGTGGGGAATTAGAATGATGTACTGTGTTAGGTGTGGAATAATGGAATGACTGACATTGTCTGGAAGTTATACGCGGTACATGAAATTTTAGTTGATTACTGATACTAGAGTCATCAATAATTGAGTGAACGACTTTATAAAGATAGCAGCAAAAGATCAGTTTATGATTATTATTAACAGACATGAAGTTAAATTCATTTAAAAGACTTTGATAACTATAACTCCAATCAGGATATTTTTTGTATTTCATAAAGAAACAAAATTTTAGGAATTTCTTTTCAACTTTTTCCAAAATTTGTATGTATTTTATATATGATGGAGACCAGACAACGCAACAATAATTTAACTTGCTTAAAATATATGACTTGAATAAAAGTGTGGCAGTAGAGATGGAATTAAAGTTTTTGGAATTTCTAATAACAAAACCCAAAGTTTTAAAACAGCTATTAACCAAGTCTAATATATGATTATAAAATGTAAGTTTAAAATCAAATAACACACCCAGATCTTTGATACAAGTAACACGACTCAAACTATTAACAGAAATTCGATAATTAAAGTAAACGGGTTGACTAACTCTATGATATGAAAGCACATGACACTTTTTTATATTAAGGCACAACTTATTATTTGAACACCACAAGGCAAGATTACTAAGATCACTTTGAAGTAGATGGCAGTCGTCATAAGTTCTAATGCTTCTATAAATCTTGATATCATCAGCATATAGGAGAATTGGAGAATTGATTACCTCACACACGTCATTGACAAATATTAGAAATAGGAGAGGTCCAAGTGTCGAACCTTGCGGTACACCACTGGAAGCATAATACGAGCTTGAGCGAACACCATTGTGAAGAACTGTTTGGATTCTATCCTTGAGGTACGAGCAAATAACACGAATCAAATTATTGTTTATGCCGAATTGATGTAGCTTTTTTATAAGTATTGAGTGATCCATGCGGTCAAATGCCTTAGTCAAATCGGTGTAAATTACATCAGTTTGGACTCTTTCATCTAGATTACTCGATATGAATTGCGTTATATTCAGAAGGTTCGAATCAGTGCTTCGAGCCTTCATAAATCCATGTTGAAAGATTGATATACTACCATTGGTGATCGAGTAAATGTGCTCCGTGACGATGCTCTCAAATATTTTCGAGAAATTACTTAGTAATGATATTGGTCGATAATTCTCAATTATACTCTTGTTACCACTCTTCAAAACTGGACAGATCTTGACTTCTTTCCAAACATTAGGGAATACACCAGTTTTTAAGATTAAGTTAAAAATACGACACAGCGGCTTGCAAATATAGAATGCACAATCCTTAACAAGAAAGGCCGGAATTCTATCTAATCCCATGGTTAAATTGGGTTTTAACTTTTTCATGTGGGACAATATAGTCTGCTCAGAAATATAAAAATCACCCAGACATGAAAAATTGTTAAGATCCATAATATCTGAGGTATTACTATCTGTGGTATTATTAGAGTACACCTCACTGAAGTATTGAGCAAAACCATCAACTATACTCTTCGAGTTTTAAATAAAATTTACATTTTTTTATAAAGAAATAAAAAAGTTACAGCAGTTTTTGTTTGATTTTTAAGAAAAACGCATTATTTCTAAAAAATAACGTTTTTTTGATATAATTTTAAAAGTAATCGTCCGAAAAACTTTAAAACTACATTTCTAATTAGATTTCATGAAAATAATATTATTTAAACAAAATTTACATTTTTTTATAAAGAAATAAAAAAGTTTCTGCAGTTTTTGTGTGATTTTTAAGAAAAACGTTTTTTTGGTATAATTTTAAAAATAATCGACCGAAAAATTTTAAAACTACATTTCTAATTAGATTTCATGAAAATAAAATTATTTAAACAAAATTTACATTTTTTTATAAAGAAATAAAAAAGTTACAGCAGTTTTTGTTTGATTTTTAAGAAAAACGCATTATTTCTAAAAAATAACGTTTTTTTGATATAATTTTAAAAGTAATCGTCCGAAAAATTTTAAAACTACATTTCTAATTAGATTTCATGAAAATAATATTATTTAAACAAAATTTACATTTTTTTATAAAGAAATAAAAAAGTTACAGCAGTTTTTGTTTGATTTTTAAGAAAAACGCATTATTTCTAAAAAATAACGTTTTTTTGATATAATTTTAAAAGTAATCGTCCGAAAAACTTTAAAACTACATTTCTAATTAGATTTCATGAAAATAATATTATTTAAACAAAATTTACATTTTTTTATAAAGAAATAAAAAAGTTTCTGCAGTTTTTGTGTGATTTTTAAGAAAAACGTTTTTTTGGTATAATTTTAAAAATAATCGACCGAAAAATTTTAAAACTACATTTCTAATTAGATTTCATGAAAATAAAATTATTTAAACAAAATTTACATTTTTTTATAAAGAAATAAAAAAGTTACAGCAGTTTATGTTTGATTTTTAAGAAAAACGCATTATTTCTAAAAAATAACGTTTTTTTGATATAATTTTAAAAGTAATCGTCCGAAAAATTTTAAAACTACATTTCTAATTAGATTTCATGAAAATAATATTATTTAAACAAAATTTACATTTTTTTATAAAGAAATAAAAAAGTTACAGCAGTTTTAGTTTGATTTTTAAGAAAAACGTTTTTTTGGTATAATTTTAAAAATAATCGACCGAAAAATTTTAAAACTACATTTCTAATTAGATTTCATGAAAATAAAATTATTTAAACAAAATTTACATTTTTTTATAAAGAAATAAAAAAGTTACAGCAGTTTTTGTTTGATTTTTAAGAAAAACGCATTATTTCTAAAAAATAACGTTTTTTTGATATAATTTTAAAAGTAATCGTCCGAAAAATTTTAAAACTACATTTCTAATTAGATTTCATGAAAATAATATTATTTAAACAAAATTTACATTTTTTTATAAAGAAATAAAAAAGTTACAGCAGTTTTTGTTTGATTTTTAAGAAAAACGCATTATTTCTAAAAAATAACGTTTTTTTGATATAATTTTAAAAGTAATCGTCCGAAAAATTTTAAAACTACATTTCTAATTACATTTCATGAAAATAATATTATTTAAACAAAATTTAAATTTTTTTATAAAGAAATAAAAAAGTTTCTGCAGTTTTTGGGTGATTTTTAAGAAAAACGTTTTTTTGGTATAATTTTAAAAATAATCGACCGAAAAATTTTAAAACTACATTTCTAATTAGATTTCATGAAAATAAAATTATTTAAACAAAATTTACATTTTTTTATAAAGAAATAAAAAAGTTACAGCAGTTTTAGTTTGATTTTTAAGAAAAACGCATTATTTCTAAAAAATAACGTTTTTTTGATATAATTTCATAAGTAATCGTCCGAAAAATTTTAAAACTACATTTCTAATTAGATTTTATGAAAATAAAATTATTTAAACAAAATTTACATTTTTTTATAAAGAAATAAAAAAGTTTCTGCAGTTTTTGTGTGATTTTTAAGAAAAACGTTTTTTTTGGTATAATTTTAAAAATAATCGACCGAAAAATTTTAAAACTACATTTCTAATTAGATTTCATGAAAATAAAATTATTTAAACAAAATTTACATTTTTTTATAAAGAAATAAAAAAGTTACAGCAGTTTTTGTTTGATTTTTAAGAAAAACGCATTATTTCTAAAAAATAACGTTTTTTTGATATAATTTTAAAAGTAATCGTCCGAAAAATTTTAAAACTACATTTCTAATTAGATTTCATGAAAATAAAATTATTTAAACAAAATTTACATTTTTTTATAAAGAAATAAAAAAGTTTCTGCAGTTTTTGTGTGATTTTTAAGAAAAACGTTTTTTTGGTATAATTTTAAAAATAATCGACCGAAAAATTTTAAAACTACATTTCTAATTAGATTTCATGAAAATAAAATTATTTAAACAAAATTTACATTTCTTTATAAAGAAATAAAAAAGTTTCTGCAGTTTTTGTGTGATTTTTAAGAAAAACGTTTTTTTGGTATAATTTTAAAAATAATCGACCGAAAAATTTTAAAACTACATTTCTAATTAGATTTCATGAAAATAAAATTATTTAAACAAAATTTACATTTTTTTATAAAGAAATAAAAAAGTTACAGCAGTTTTTGTTTGATTTTTAAGAAAAACGCATTATTTCTAAAAAATAACGTTTTTTTGATATAATTTTAAAAGTAATCGTCCGAAAAATTTTAAAACTACATTTCTAATTAGATTTCATGAAAATAAAATTATTTAAAAAAAATTTACATTTTTTTATAAAGAAATAAAAAAGTTTCTGCAGTTTTTGTGTGATTTTTAAGAAAAACGTTTTTTTGATATAATTTTAAAAATAATCGACCGAAAAATTTTAAAACTACATTTCTAATTAGATTTCATGAAAATAAAATTATTTAAACAAAATTTACATTTTTTTATAAAGAAATAAAAAAGTTACAGCAGTTTTTGTTTGATTTTTAAGAAAAACGCATTATTTCTAAAAAATAAAGTTTTTTTGATATAATTTTAAAAGTAATCGTCCGAAAAATTTTAAAACTACATTTCTACTTAGATTTCATGAAAATAAAATTATTTAAACAAAATTTACATTTTTTTATAAAGAAATAAAAAAGTTTCTGCAGTTTTTGGGTGATTTTTAAGAAAAATGTTTTTTTGGTATAATTTTAAAAATAATCGACCGAAAAATTTTAAAACTACATTTCTAATTAGATTTTATGAAAATAAAATTATTTAAACAAAATTTACATTTTTTTATAAAGAAATAAAAAAGTTACAGCAGTTTTAGTTTGATTTTTAAGAAAAACGCATTATTTCTAAAAAATAACGTTTTTTTGATATAATTTTAAAAGTAATCGTCCGAAAAATTTTAAAACTACATTTCTAATTAGATTTCATGAAAATAATATTATTTAAACAAAATTTACATTTTTTTATAAAGAAATAAAAAAGTTTCTGCAGTTTTTGTGTGATTTTTAAGAAAAACGTTTTTTTGGTATAATTTTAAAAATAATCGACCGACAAATTTTAAAACTACATTTCTAATTAGATTTCATGAAAATAAAATTATTTAAACAAAATTTACATTTTTTTATAAAGAAATAAAAAAGTTACAGCAGTTTTTGTTTGATTTTTAAGAAAAACGCATTATTTCTAAAAAATAACGTTTTTTTGATATAATTTTAAAAGTAATCGTCCGAAAAATTTTAAAACTACATTTCTAATTAGATTTCATGAAAATAATATTATTTAAACAAAATTTACATTTTTTTATAAAGAAATAAAAAAGTTACAGCAGTTTTTGTTTGATTTTTAAGAAAAACGCATTATTTCTAAAAAATAACGTTTTTTTGATATAATTTTAAAAGTAATCGTCCGAAAAATTTTAAAACTACATTTCTAATTAGATTTCATGAAAATAATATTATTTAAACAAAATTTACATTTTTTTATAAAGAAATAAAAAAGTTTCTGCAGTTTTTGTGTGATTTTTAAGAAAAACGTTTTTTTGGTATAATTTTAAAAATAATCGACCGAAAAATTTTAAAACTACATTTCTAATTAGATTTCATGAAAATAAAATTATTTAAACAAAATTTACATTTTTTTATAAAGAAATAAAAAAGTTACAGCAGTTTTTGTTTGATTTTTAAGAAAAACGCATTATTTCTAAAAAATAACGTTTTTTTGATATAATTTTAAAAGTAATCGTCCGAAAAATTTTAAAACTACATTTCTAATTAGATTTCATGAAAATAAAATTATTTAAACAAAATTTACATTTTTTTATAAAGAAATAAAAAAGTTTCTGCAGTTTTTGTGTGATTTTTAAGAAAAACGTTTTTTGGTATAATTTTAAAAATAATCGACCGAAAAATTTTAAAACTACATTTCTAATTAGATTTCATGAAAATAAAATTATTTAAACAAAATTTACATTTTTTTATAAAGAAATAAAAAAAGTTACAGCAGTTTTTGTTTGATTTTTAAGAAAAACGCATTATTTCTAAAAAATAACGTTTTTTTGATATAATTTTAAAAGTAATCGTCCGAAAAATTTTAAAACTACATTTCTAATTAGATTTCATGAAAATAAAATTATTTAAACAAAATTTACATTTTTTTATAAAGAAATAAAAAATTTTCTGCAGTTTTTGTGTGATTTTTAAGAAAAACGTTTTTTGGTATAATTTTAAAAATAATCGACCGAAAAATTTTAAAACTACATTTCTAATTAGATTTCATGAAAATAAAATTATTTAAACAAAATTTACATTTTTTTATAAAGAAATAAAAAAGTTACAGCAGTTTTTGTTTGATTTTTAAGAAAAACGCATTATTTCTAAAAAATAACGTTTTTTTGATATAATTTTAAAAGTAATCGTCCGAAAAATTTTAAAACTACATTTTTAATTAGATTTCATTAAAATAATATTATTTAAACAAAATTTACATTTTTTTATAAAGAAATAAAAAAGTTACAGCAGTTTTAGTTTGATTTTTAAGAAAAACGTTTTTTTGGTATAATTTTAAAAATAATCGACCGAAAAATTTTAAAACTACATTTCTAATTAGATTTCATGAAAATAATATTATTTAAACAAAATTTACATTTTTTTATAAAGAAATAAAAAAGTTACAGCAGTTTTTGTTTGATTTTTAAGAAAAACGCATTATTTCTAAAAAATAACGTTTTTTTGATATAATTTTAAAAGTAATCGTCCGAAAAATTTTAAAACTACATTTCTAATTAGATTTCATGAAAATAATATTATTTAAACAAAATTTACATTTTTTTATAAAGAAATAAAAAAGTTACAGCAGTTTTTGTTTGATTTTTAAGAAAAACGCATTATTTCTAAAAAATAACGTTTTTTTGATATAATTTTAAAAGTAATCGTCCGAAAAATTTTAAAACTACATTTCTATTTAGATTTCATAAAAATAATATTATTTAAACAAAATTTACATTTTTTTATAAAGAAATAAAAAAGTTTCTGCAGATTTGGGTGATTTTTAAGAAAAACGTTTTTTTGGTATAATTTTAAAAATAATCGACCGAAAAATTTTAAAACTACATTTCTAATTAGATTTCATGAAAATAAAATTATTTAAACAAAATTTACATTTTTTTATAAAGAAATAAAAAAGTTACAGCAGTTTTTGTTTGATTTTTAAGAAAAACGCATTATTTCTAAAAAATAACGTTTTTTTGATATAATTTTAAAAGTAATCGTCCGAAAAATTTTAAAACTACATTTCTAATTAGATTTCATGAAAATAAAACTATTTAAACAAAATTTACATTTTTTTATAAAGAAATAAAAAAGTTTCTGCAGTTTTTGTGTGATTTTTAAGAAAAACGTTTTTTTGGTATAATTTTAAAAATAATCGACCGAAAAATTTTAAAACTACATTTCTAATTAGATTTCATGAAAATAAAATTATTTAAATAAAATTTACATTTTTTTATAAAGAAATAAAAAAGTTACAGCAGTTTTTGTTTGATTTTTAAGAAAAACGCATTATTTCTAAAAAATAACGTTTTTTTGATATAATTTTAAAAGTAATCGTCCGAAAAATTTTAAAACTACATTTCTAATTAGATTTCATGAAAATAATATTATTTAAACAAAATTTACATTTTTTTATAAAGAAATAAAAAAGTTACAGCAGTTTTTGTTTGATTTTTAAGAAAAACGCATTATTTCTAAAAAATAACGTTTTTTTGATATAATTTTAAAAGTAATCGTCCGAAAAATTTTAAAACTACATTTGTAATTAGATTTCATGAAAATAATATTATTTAAACAAAATTTACATTTTTTTATAAAGAAATAAAAAAGTTACAGCAGTTTTTGTTTGATTTTTAAGAAAAACGCATTATTTCTAAAAAATAACGTTTTTTTGATATAATTTTAAAAGTAATCGTCCGAAAAATTTTAAAACTACATTTCTAATTAGATTTCATGAAAATAATATTATTTAAACAAAATTTACATTTTTTTATAAAGAAATAAAAAAGTTTCTGCAGTTTTTGTGTGATTTTTAAGAAAAACGTTTTTTTGGTATAATTTTAAAAATAATCGACCGAAAAATTTTAAAACTACATTTCTAATTAGATTTCATGAAAATAAAATTATTTAAACAAAATTTACATTTTTTTATAAAGAAATAAAAAAGTTAC
Organism: Stenus bimaculatus; assembly: GCA_963971135.1. Classification (NCBI taxonomy): domain Eukaryota; kingdom Metazoa; phylum Arthropoda; class Insecta; order Coleoptera; family Staphylinidae; genus Stenus; species Stenus bimaculatus. The sequence continues at coordinate 8,552 of CAXARA010001421.1, forward strand.
AGCAGTTTTTGTTTGATTTTTAAGAAAAACGCATTATTTCTAAAAAATAACGTTTTTTTGATATAATTTTAAAAGTAATCGTCCGAAAAATTTTAAAACTACATTTCTAATTAGATTTCATGAAAATAATATTATTTAAACAAAATTTACATTTTTTTATAAAGAAATAAAAAAGTTTCTGCAGTTTTTGTGTGATTTTTAAGAAAAACGTTTTTTTGGTATAATTTTAAAAATAATCGACCGAAAAATTTTAAAACTACATTTCTAATTAGATTTCATGAAAATAAAATTATTTAAACAAAATTTACATTTTTTTATAAAGAAATAAAAAAGTTACAGCAGTTTTTGTTTGATTTTTAAGAGAAACGCATTATTTCTAAAAAATAACGTTTTTTTGATATAATTTTAAAAGTAATCGTCCGAAAAATTTTAAAACTACATTTCTAATTAGATTTCATGAAAATAATATTATTTAAACAAAATTTACATTTTTTTATAAAGAAATAAAAAAGTTTCTGCAGTTTTTGTGTGATTTTTAAGAAAAACGTTTTTTTGGTATAATTTTAAAAATAATCGACCGAAAAATTTTAAAACTACATTTCTAATTAGATTTCATGAAAATAAAATTATTTAAACAAAATTTACATTTCTTTATAAAGAAATAAAAAAGTTTCTGCAGTTTTTGTGTGATTTTTAAGAAAAACGTTTTTTTGGTATAATTTTAAAAATAATCGACCGAAAAATTTTAAAACTACATTTCTAATTAGATTTCATGAAAATAAAATTATTTAAACAAAATTTACATTTTTTTATAAAGAAATAAAAAAGTTACAGCAGTTTTTGTTTGATTTTTAAGAAAAACGCATTATTTCTAAAAAATAACGTTTTTTTGATATAATTTTAAAAGTAATCGTCCGAAAAATTTTAAAACTACATTTCTAATTAGATTTCATGAAAATAAAATTATTTAAAAAAAATTTACATTTTTTTATAAAGAAATAAAAAAGTTTCTGCAGTTTTTGTGTGATTTTTAAGAAAAACGTTTTTTTGGTATAATTTTAAAAATAATCGACCGAAAAATTTTAAAACTACATTTCTAATTAGATTTCATGAAAATAAAATTATTTAAACAAAATTTACATTTTTTTATAAAGAAATAAAAAAGTTACAGCAGTTTTTGTTTGATTTTTAAGAAAAACGCATTATTTCTAAAAAATAAAGTTTTTTTGATATAATTTTAAAAGTAATCGTCCGAAAAATTTTAAAACTACATTTCTACTTAGATTTCATGAAAATAAAATTATTTAAACAAAATTTACATTTTTTTATAAAGAAATAAAAAAGTTTCTGCAGTTTTTGTGTGATTTTTAAGAAAAACGTTTTTTTGGTATAATTTTAAAAATAATCGACCGAAAAATTTTAAAACTACATTTCTAATTAGATTTTATGAAAATAAAATTATTTAAACAAAATTTACATTTTTTTATAAAGAAATAAAAAAGTTACAGCAGTTTTAGTTTGATTTTTAAGAAAAACGCATTATTTCTAAAAAATAACGTTTTTTTGATATAATTTTAAAAGTAATCGTCCGAAAAATTTTAAAACTACATTTCTAATTAGATTTCATGAAAATAATATTATTTAAACAAAATTTACATTTTTTTATAAAGAAATAAAAAAGTTTCTGCAGTTTTTGTGTGATTTTTAAGAAAAACGTTTTTTTGGTATAATTTTAAAAATAATCGACCGACAAATTTTAAAACTACATTTCTAATTAGATTTCATGAAAATAAAATTATTTAAACAAAATTTACATTTTTTTATAAAGAAATAAAAAAGTTACGGCAGTTTTTGTTTGATTTTTAAGAAAAACGCATTATTTCTAAAAAATAACGTTTTTTTGATATAATTTTAAAAGTAATCGTCCGAAAAATTTTAAAACTACATTTGTAATTAGATTTCATGAAAATAATATTATTTAAACAAAATTTACATTTTTTTATAAAGAAATAAAAAAGTTACAGCAGTTTTTGTTTGATTTTTAAGAAAAACGCATTATTTCTAAAAAATAACGTTTTTTTGATATAATTTTAAAAGTAATCGTCCGAAAAATTTTAAAACTACATTTCTAATTAGATTTCATGAAAATAATATTATTTAAACAAAATTTACATTTTTTTATAAAGAAATAAAAAAGTTTCTGCAGTTTTTGTGTGATTTTTAAGAAAAACGTTTTTTTGGTATAATTTTAAAAATAATCGACCGAAAAATTTTAAAACTACATTTCTAATTAGATTTCATGAAAATAAAATTATTTAAACAAAATTTACATTTTTTTATAAAGAAATAAAAAAGTTACAGCAGTTTTTGTTTGATTTTTAAGAAAAACGCATTATTTCTAAAAAATAACGTTTTTTTGATATAATTTTAAAAGTAATCGTCCGAAAAATTTTAAAACTACATTTCTAATTAGATTTCATGAAAATAATATTATTTAAACAAAATTTACATTTTTTTATAAAGAAATAAAAAAGTTTCTGCAGTTTTTGTGTGATTTTTAAGAAAAACGTTTTTTTGGTATAATTTTAAAAATAATCGACCGAAAAATTTTAAAACTACATTTCTAATTAGATTTCATGAAAATAAAATTATTTAAACAAAATTTACATTTTTTTATAAAGAAATAAAAAAGTTACAGCAGTTTTTGTTTGATTTTTAAGAGAAACGCATTATTTCTAAAAAATAACGTTTTTTTGATATAATTTTAAAAGTAATCGTCCGAAAAATTTTAAAACTACATTTCTAATTAGATTTCATGAAAATAAAATTATTTAAACAAAATTTACATTTTTTTATAAAGAAATAAAAAAGTTTCTGCAGTTTTTGTGTGATTTTTAAGAAAAACGTTTTTTTGGTATAATTTTAAAAATAATCGACCGAAAAATTTTAAAACTACATTTCTAATTAGATTTCATGAAAATAAAATTATTTAAACAAAATTTACATTTTTTTATAAAGAAATAAAAAAGTTACAGCAGTTTTTGTTTGATTTTTAAGAAAAACGCATTATTTCTAAAAAATAACGTTTTTTTGATATAATTTTAAAAGTAATCGTCCGAAAAATTTTAAAACTACATTTCTAATTAGATTTCATGAAAATAAAATTATTTAAACAAAATTTACATTTTTTTATAAAGAAATAAAAAAGTTTCTGCAGTTTTTGTGTGATTTTTAAGAAAAACGTTTTTTGGTATAATTTTAAAAATAATCGACCGAAAAATTTTAAAACTACATTTCTAATTAGATTTCATGAAAATAAAATTATTTAAACAAAATTTACATTTTTTTATAAAGAAATAAAAAAGTTACAGCAGTTTTTGTTTGATTTTTAAGAAAAACGCATTATTTCTAAAAAATAACGTTTTTTTGATATAATTTTAAAAGTAATCGTCCGAAAAATTTTAAAACTACATTTCTAATTAGATTTCATGAAAATAATATTATTTAAACAAAATTTACATTTTTTTATAAAGAAATAAAAAAGTTTCTGCAGTTTTTGTGTGATTTTTAAGAAAAACGTTTTTTTGGTATAATTTTAAAAATAATCGACCGAAAAATTTTAAAACTACATTTCTAATTAGATTTCATGAAAATAAAATTATTTAAACAAAATTTACATTTTTTTATAAAGAAATAAAAAAGTTTCTGCAGTTTTTGTGTGATTTTTAAGAAAAACGTTTTTTTGGTATAATGTTAAAAATAATCGACCGAAAAATTTTAAAACTACATTTCTAATTAGATTTCATGAAAATAAAATTATTTAAACAAAATTTACATTTTTTTATAAAGAAATAAAAAAGTTACAGCAGTTTTTGTTTGATTTTTAAGAAAAACGCATTATTTCTAAAAAATAACGTTTTTTTGATATAATTTTAAAAGTAATCATCCGAAAAATTTTAAAACTACATTTCTAATTAGATTTCATGAAAATAAAATTATTTAAACAAAATTTACATTTTTTTATAAAGAAATAAAAAAGTTTCTGCAGTTTTTGTGTGATTTTTAAGAAAAACGTTTTTTTGGTATAATGTTAAAAATAATCCACCGAAAAATTTTAAAACTACATTTCTAATTAGATTTCATGAAAATAAAATTATTTAAACAAAATTTACATTTTTTTATAAAGAAATAAAAAAGTTTCTGCAGTTTTTGTGTGATTTTTAAGAAAAACGTTTTTTTGGTATAATTTTAAAAATAATCGACCGAAAAATTTTAAAACTACATTTCTAATTAGATTTCATGAAAATAAAATTATTTAAACAAAATTTACATTTTTTTATAAAGAAATAAAAAAGTTACAGCAGTTTTTGTTTGATTTTTAAGAAAAACGCATTATTTCTAAAAAAATAACGTTTTTTTGATATAATTTTAAAAGTAATCGTCCGAAAAATTTTAAAACTACATTTCTAATTAGATTTCATGAAAATAAAATTATTTAGACAAAATTTACATTTTTTTATAAAGAAATAAAAAAGTTTCTGCAGTTTTTGTGTGATTTTTAAGAAAAACGTTTTTTTGGTATAATTTTAAAAATAATCGACCGAAAAATTTTAAAACTACATTTCTAATTATATTTCATGAAAATAAAATTATTTAAACAAAATTTACATTTTTTTATAAAGAAATAAAAAAGTTACAGCAGTTTTAGTTTGATTTTTAAGAAAAACGCATTATTTCTAAAAAATAACGTTTTTTTGATATAATTTTAAAAGTAATCGTCCGAAAAATTTTAAAACTACATTTCTAATTAGATTTCATGAAAATAAAATTATTTAAACAAAATTTACATTTTTTTATAAAGAAATAAAAAAGTTACAGCAGTTTTTGTTTGATTTTAAGAAAAACGCATTATTTCTAAAAAATAACGTTTTTTTGATATAATTTTAAAAGTAATCGTCCGAAAAATTTTAAAACTACATTTCTAATTAGATTTCATGAAAATAATATTATTTAAACAAAATTTACATTTTTTATAAAGAAATAAAAAAGTTTCTGCAGTTTTTGTGTGATTTTTAAGAAAAACGTTTTTTTGGTATAATTTTAAAAATAATCGACCGAAAAATTTTAAAACTACATTTCTAATTAGATTTCATGAAAATAAAATTATTTAAACAAAATTTACATTTTTTTATAAAGAAATAAAAAAGTTTCTGCAGTTTTTGTGTGATTTTTAAGAAAAACGTTTTTTTGGTATAATTTTAAAAATAATCGACCGAAAAATTTTAAAACTACATTTCTAATTAGATTTCATGAAAATAAAATTATTTAAACAAAATTTACATTTTTTTATAAAGAAATAAAAAAGTTTTTTATAAAGAAATAAAAAAGTTTCTGCAGTTTTTGTGTGATTTTTAAGAAAAACGTTTTTTTGGTATAATTTTAAAAATAATCGACCGAAAAATTTTAAAACTACATTTCTAATTAGATTTCATGAAAATAAAATTATTTAAACAAAATTTACATTTTTTTATAAAGAAATAAAAAAGTTACAGCAGTTTTTGTTTGATTTTTAAGAAAAACGCATTATTTCTAAAAAATAACGTTTTTTTGGTATAATTTTATAAATAATCGACAGAAAAAATTTAAAACTACATTTCTAATTAGATTTCATGAAAATAAAATTATTTAAACAAAATTTACATTTTTTTATAAAGAAATAAAAAAGTTACAGCAGTTTTTGTTTGATTTTTAAGAAAAACGCATTATTTCTAAAAAAAAACGTTTTTTTGATATAATTTTAAAAGTAATCGTCCGAAAAATTTTAAAACTACATTTCTAATTAGATTTCATGAAAATAATATTATTTAAACAAAATTTACATTTTTTTATAAAGAAATAAAAAAGTTTCTGCAGTTTTTGTGTGATTTTAAAGAAAAACGTTTTTTTGGTATAATTTTAAAAATAATCGACCGAAAAATTTTAAAACTACATTTCTAATTATATTTCATGAAAATAAAATTATTTAAACAAAATTTACATTTTTTTATAAAGAAATAAAAAAGTTACAGCAGTTTCAGTTTGATTTTTAAGAAAAACGCATTATTTCTAAAAAATAACGTTTTTTTGATATAATTTTAAAAGTAATCGTCCGAAAAATTTTAAAACTACATTTCTAATTAGATTTCATGAAAATAATATTATTTAAACAAAATTTACATTTTTTTATAAAGAAATAAAAAAGTTTCTGCAGTTTTTGTGTGATTTTTAAGAAAAACGTTTTTTTGGTATAATTTTAAAAATAATCGACCGAAAAATTTTAAAACTACATTTCTAATTAGATTTCATGAAAATAAAATTATTTAAACAAAATTTACATTTTTTTATAAAGAAATAAAAAAGTTTCTGCAGTTTTTGTGTGATTTTTAAGAAAAACGTTTTTTTGGTATAATTTTAAAAATAATCGACCGAAAAATTTTAAAACTACATTTCTAATTAGATTTCATGAAAATAAAATTATTTAAACAAAATTTACATTTTTTTATAAAGAAATAAAAAAGTTTCTGCAGTTTTTGTGTGATTTTTAAGAAAAACGTTTTTTTGGTATAATTTTAAAAATAATCGACCGAAAAATTTTAAAACTACATTTCTAATTAGATTTCATGAAAATAAAATTATTTAAATAAAATTTACATTTTTTTATAAAGAAATAAAAAAGTTTCTGCAGTTTTTGTGTGATTTTTAAGAAAAACGTTTTTTTGGTATAATTTTAAAAATAATCGACCGAAAAATTTTAAAACTACATTTCTAATTAGATTTCATGAAAATAAAATTATTTAAACAAAATTTACATTTTTTTATAAAGAAATAAAAAAGTTACAGCAGTTTTTGTTTGATTTTTAAGAAAAACGCATTATTTCTAAAAAATAACGTTTTTTTGGTATAATTTTATAAATAATCGACAGAAAAATTTTAAAACTACATTTCTAATTAGATTTCATGAAAATAAAATTATTTAAACAAAATTTACATTTTTTTATAAAGAAATAAAAAAGTTACAGCAGTTTTTGTTTGATTTTTAAGAAAAACGCATTATTTCTAAAAAATAACATTTTTTTGGTATAATTTCAAAAATAATAGACAGAAAAATTTTAAAACTACATTTCTAATTAGATTTCATGAAAATAAAATTATTTAAACAAAATTTACATTTTTTTATAAAGAAATAAAAAAGTTTCTGCAGTTTTTGTGTGATTTTTAAGAAAAACGTTTTTTTGGTATAATTTTAAAAATAATCGACCGAAAAATTTTAAAACTGCATTTCTAATTAGATTTCATGAAAATAAAATTATTTAAACAAAATTTACATTTTTTTATAAAGAAATAAAAAAGTTACAGCAGTTTTTGTTTGATTTTTAAGAAAAACGCATTATTTCTAAAAAATAACGTTTTTTTGATATAATTTTAAAAGTAATCGTCCGAAAAATTTTAAAACTACATTTCTAATTAGATTTCATGAAAATAAAATTATTTAAACAAAATTTACATTTTTTTATAAAGAAATAAAAAAGTTTCTGCAGTTTTTGTGTGATTTTTAAGAAAAACGTTTTTTTGGTATAATTTTAAAAATAATCGACCGAAAAATTTTAAAACTACATTTCTAATTAGATTTCATGAAAATAAAATTATTTAAACAAAATTTACATTTTTTTATAAAGAAATAAAAAAGTTTCTGCAGTTTTTGTGTGATTTTTAAGAAAAACGTTTTTTTGGTATAATTTTAAAAATAATCGACCGAAAAATTTTAAAACTACATTTCTAATTAGATTTCATGAAAATAAAATTATTTAAATAAAATTTACATTTTTTTATAAAGAAATAAAAAAGTTACAGCAGTTTTTGTTTGATTTTTAAGAAAAACGCATTATTTCTAAAAAATAACGTTTTTTTGATATAATTTTAAAAGTAATCGTCCGAAAAATTTTAAAACTACATTTCTAATTAGATTTCATGAAAATAAAATTATTTAAACAAAATTTACATTTTTTTATAAAGAAATAAAAAAGTTTCTGCAGTTTTTGTGTGATTTTTAAGAAAAACGTTTTTTTGGTATAATTTTAAAAATAATCGACCGAAAAATTTTCAAACTACATTTCTAATTAGATTTCATGAAAATAAAATTATTTAAATAAAATTTACATTTTTTTATAAAGAAATAAAAAAGTTACAGCAGTTTTTGTTTGATTTTTAAGAAAAACGCATTATTTCTAAAAAATAACGTTTTTTTGATATAATTTTAAAAGTAATCGTCCGAAAAATTTTAAAACTACATTTCTAATTAGATTTCATGAAAATAAAATTATTTAAACAAAATTTACATTTTTTTATAAAGAAATAAAAAAGTTTCTGCAGTTTTTGTGTGATTTTTAAGAAAAACGTTTTTTTGGTATAATTTTAAAAATAATCGACCGAAAAATTTTAAAACTATATTTCTAATTAGATTTCATGAAAATAAAATTATTTAAACAAAATTTACATTTTTTTATAAAGAAATAAAAAAGTTACAGCAGTTTTTGTTTGATTTTTAAGAAAAACGCATTATTTCTAAAAAATAACGTTTTTTTGATATAATTTTAAAAGTAATCGTCCGAAAAATTTTAAAACTACATTTCTAATTAGATTTCATGAAAATAATATTATTTAAACAAAATTTACATTTTTTTATAAAGAAATAAAAAAGTTACAGCAGTTTTAGTTTGATTTTTAAGAAAAACGTTTTTTTGGTATAATTTTAAAAATAATCGACCGAAAAATTTTAAAACTACATTTCTAATTAGATTTCATGAAAATAAAATTATTTAAACAAAATTTACATTTTTTTATAAAGAAATAAAAAAGTTTCTGCAGTTTTTGTGTGATTTTTAAGAAAAACGTTTTTTTGGTATAATTTTAAAAATAATCGACCAAAAAATTTTAAAACTACATTTCTAATTAGATTTCATGAAAATAAAATTATTTAAACAAAATTTACATTTTTTTATAAAAAAATAAAAAAGTTACAGCAGTTTTTGTTTGATTTTTAAGAAAAACGCATTATTTCTAAAAAATAAAGTTTTTTTGATATAATTTTAAAAGTAATCGTCCGAAAAATTTTAAAACTACATTTCTAATTAGATTTCATGAAAATAAAATTATTTAAACAAAATTTACATTTTTTTATAAAGAAATAAAAAAGTTTCTGCAGTTTTTGTGTGATTTTTAAGAAAAACGTTTTTTTGGTATAATTTTAAAAATAATCGACCGAAAAATTTTAAAACTACATTTCTAATTAGATTTCATGAAAATAAAATTATTTAAACAAAATTTACATTTTTTTATAAAGAAATAAAAAAGTTACAGCAGTTTTTGTTTGATTTTTAAGAAAAACGCATTATTTTTAAAAAATAACGTTTTTTTTATATAATTTTAAAAGTAATCGTCCGAAAAATTTTAAAACTACATTTCTAATTAGATTTCATGAAAATAAAATTATTTAAACAAAATTTACATTTTTTTATAAAGAAATAAAAAAGTTTCTGCAGTTTTTGTGTGATTTTTAAGAAAAACGTTTTTTTGGTATAATTTTAAAAATAATCGACCGAAAAATTTTAAAACTACATTTCTAATTAGATTTCATGAAAATAAAATTATTTAAACAAAATTTACATTTTTTTATAAAGAAATAAAAAAGTTTCTGCAGTTTTTGTGTGATTTTTAAGAAAAACGTTTTTTTGGTATAATTTTAAAAATAATCGACCGAAAAATTTTAAAACTACATTTCTAATTAGATTTCATGAAAATAAAATTATTTAAACAAAATTTACATTTTTTTATAAAGAAATAAAAAAGTTACAGCAGTTTTTGTTTGATTTTTAAGAAAAACGCATTATTTCTAAAAAATAACGTTTTTTTGGTATAATTTTATAAATAATCGACAGAAAAATTTTAAAACTACATTTCTAATTAGATTTCATGAAAATAAAATTATTTAAACAAAATTTACATTTTTTTATAAAGAAATAAAAAAGTTACAGCAGTTTTTGTTTGATTTTTAAGAAAAACGCATTATTTCTAAAAAATAACGTTTTTTTGGTATAATTTCAAAAATAATAGACAGAAAAATTTTAAAACTACATTTCTAATTAGATTTCATGAAAATAAAATTATTTAAACAAAATTTACATTTTTTTATAAAGAAATAAAAAAGTTTCTGCAGTTTTTGTGTGATTTTTAAGAAAAACGTTTTTTTGGTATAATTTTAAAAATAATCGACCGAAAAATTTTAAAACTGCATTTCTAATTAGATTTCATAAAAATAAAATTATTTAAACAAAATTTACATTTTTTTATAAAGAAATAAAAAAGTTACAGCAGTTTTTGTTTGATTTTTAAGAAAAACGCATTATTTCTAAAAAATAACGTTTTTTTGATATAATTTTAAAAGTAATCGTCCGAAAAATTTTAAAACTACATTTCTAATTAGATTTCATGAAAATAAAATTATTTAAACAAAATTTACATTTTTTTATAAAGAAATAAAAAAGTTTCTGCAGTTTTTGTGTGATTTTTAAGAAAAACGTTTTTTTGGTATAATTTTAAAAATAATCGACCGAAAAATTTTAAAACTACATTTCTAATTAGATTTCATGAAAATAAAATTATTTAAATAAAATTTACATTTTTTTATAAAGAAATAAAAAAGTTACAGCAGTTTTTGTTTGATTTTTAAGAAAAACGCATAATTTTTAAAAAATAACGTTTTTTTGATATAATTTCAAAAATAATAGACAGAAAAATTTTAAAACTACATTTCTAATTAGATTTCATGAAAATAAAATTATTTAAACAAAATTTACATTTTTTTATAAAGAAATAAAAAAGTTTCTGCAGTTTTTGTGTGATTTTTAAGAAAAACGTTTTTTTGGTATAATTTTAAAAATAATCGACCGAAAAATTTTAAAACTGCATTTCTAATTAGATTTCATGAAAATAAAATTATTTAAACAAAATTTACATTTTTTTATAAAGAAATAAAAAAGTTACAGCAGTTTTTGTTTGATTTTTAAGAAAAACGCATTATTTCTAAAAAATAACGTTTTTTTGATATAATTTTAAAAGTAATCGTCCGAAAAATTTTAAAACTACATTTCTAATTAGATTTCATGAAAATAAAATTATTTAAACAAAATTTACATTTTTTTATAAAGAAATAAAAAAGTTTCTGCAGTTTTTGTGTGATTTTTAAGAAAAACGTTTTTTTGGTATAATTTTAAAAATAATCGACCGAAAAATTTTAAAACTACATTTCTAATTAGATTTCATGAAAATAAAATTATTTAAACAAAATTTACATTTTTTTATAAAGAAATAAAAAAGTTTCTGCAGTTTTTGTGTGATTTTTAAGAAAAACGTTTTTTTGGTATAATTTTAAAAATAATCGACCGAAAAATTTTAAAACTACATTTCTAATTAGATTTCATGAAAATAAAATTATTTAAACAAAATTTACATTTTTTTATAAAGAAATAAAAAAGTTACAGCAGTTTTTGTTTGATTTTTAAGAAAAACGCATTATTTCTAAAAAATAACGTTTTTTTGGTATAATTTTATAAATAATCGACAGAAAAATTTTAAAACTACATTTCTAATTAGATTTCATGAAAATAAAATTATTTAAACAAAATTTACATTTTTTTATAAAGAAATAAAAAAGTTTCTGCAGTTTTTGTGTGATTTTTAAGAAAAACGTTTTTTTGGTATAATTTTAAAAATAATCGACCGAAAAATTTTAAAACTACATTTCTAATTAGATTTCATGAAAATAAAATTATTTAAACAAAATTTACATTTTTTTATAAAGAAATAAAAAAGTTACAGCAGTTTTTGTTTGATTTTTAAGAAAAACGCATTATTTCTAAAAAATAACGTTTTTTTGATATAATTTTAAAAGTAATCGTCCGAAAAATTTTAAAACTACATTTCTAATTAGATTTCATGAAAATAAAATTATTTAAACAAAATTTACATTTTTTTATAAAGAAATAAAAAAGTTTCTGCAGTTTTTGTGTGATTTTTAAGAAAAACGTTTTTTTGGTATAATTTTAAAAATAATCGACCGAAAAATTTTAAAACTACATTTCTAATTAGATTTCATGAAAATAAAATTATTTAAACAAAATTTATATTTTTTTATAAAGAAATAAAAAAGTTACAGCAGTTTTTGTTTGATTTTTAAGAAAAACGCATTATTTCTAAAAAATAACGTTTTTTTGATATAATTTTAAAAGTAATCGTCCGAAAAATTTTAAAACTACATTTCTAATTAGATTTCATGAAAATAATATTATTTAAACAAAATTTACATTTTTTTATAAAGAAATAAAAAAGTTACAGCAGTTTTAGTTTGATTTTTAAGAAAAACGTTTTTTTGGTATAATTTTAAAAATAATCGACTGAAAAATTTTAAAACTACATTTCTAATTAGATTTCATGAAAATAAAATTATTTAAACAAAATTTACATTTTTTTATAAAGAAATAAAAAAGTTACAGCAGTTTTTGTTTGATTTTTAAGAAAAACGCATTATTTCTAAAAAATAACGTTTTTTTGATATAATTTTAAAAGTAATCGTCCGAAAAATTTTAAAACTACATTTCTAATTAGATTTCATGAAAATAATATTATTTAAACAAAATTTACATTTTTTTATAAAGAAATAAAAAAGTTACAGCAGTTTTTGTTTGATTTTTAAGAAAAACGCATTATTTCTAAAAAATAACGTTTTTTTGGTATAATTTTAAAAATAATCGACCGAAAAATTTTAAAACTACATTTCTAATTAGATTTCATGAAAATAAAATTATTTAAACAAAATTTACATTTTTTTATAAAGAAATAAAAAAGTTACAGCAGTTTTTGTTTGATTTTAAGAAAAACGCATTATTTCTAAAAAATAACGTTTTTTTGATATAATTTTAAAAGTAATCGTCCGAAAAATTTTAAAACTACATTTCTAATTAGATTTCATGAAAATAAAATTATTTAAACAAAATTTATATTTTTTTATAAAGAAATAAAAAAGTTACAGCAGTTTTTGTTTGATTTTTAAGAAAAACGCATTATTTCTAAAAAATAACGTTTTTTTGATATAATTTTAAAAGTAATCGTCCGAAAAATTTTAAAACTACATTTCTAATTAGATTTCATGAAAATAATATTATTTAAACAAAATTTACATTTTTTTATAAAGAAATAAAAAAGTTACAGCAGTTTTAGTTTGATTTTTAAGAAAAACGTTTTTTTGGTATAATTTTAAAATAATCGACCGAAAAATTTTAAAACTACATTTCTAATTAGATTTCATGAAAATAAAATTATTTAAACAAAATTTACATTTTTTTATAAAGAAATAAAAAAGTTACAGCACTTTTTGTTTGATTTTTAAGAAAAACGCATTATTTCTAAAAAATAACGTTTTTTTGATATAATTTTAAAAGTAATCGTCCGAAAAATTTTAAAACTACATTTCTAATTAGATTTCATGAAAATAATATTATTTAAACAAAATTTACATTTTTTTATAAAGAAATAAAAAAGTTACAGCAGTTTTTGTTTGATTTTTAAGAAAAACGCATTATTTCTAAAAAATAACGTTTTTTTGATATAATTTTAAAAGTAATCGTCCGAAAAATTTTAAAACTACATTTCTAATTAGATTTCATGAAAATAATATTATTTAAACAAAATTTACATTTTTTTATAAAGAAATAAAAAAGTTTCTGCAGTTTTTGTGTGATTTTTAAGAAAAAGGCATTATTTCTAAAAAATAACGTTTTTTTGATATAATTTTAAAAGTAATCGTCCGAAAAATTTTAAAACTACATTTCTAATTAGATTTCATGAAAATAAAATTATTTAAACAAAATTTACATTTTTTTATAAAGAAATAAAAAAGTTTCTGCAGTTTTTGTGTGATTTTTAAGAAAAACGTTTTTTTGGTATAATTTTAAAAATAATCGACCGAAAAATTTTAAAACTACATTTCTAATTAGATTTCATGAAAATAAAATTATTTAAACAAAATTTACATTTTTTTATAAAGAAATAAAAAAGTTACAGCAGTTTTTGTTTGATTTTTAAGAAAAACGCATTATTTCTAAAAAATAACGTTTTTTTGATATAATTTTAAAAGTAATCGTCCGAAAAATTTTAAAACTACATTTCTAATTAGATTTCATGAAAATAAAATTATTTAAACAAAATTTACATTTTTTTATAAAGAAATAAAAAAGTTTCTGCAGTTTTTGTGTGATTTTTAAGAAAACGTTTTTTTGGTATAATTTTAAAAATAATCGACCGAAAAATTTTAAAACTACATTTCTAATTAGATTTCATGAAAATAAAATTATTTAAACAAAATTTATATTTTTTTATAAAGAAATAAAAAAGTTACAGCAGTTTTTGTTTGATTTTTAAGAAAAACGCATTATTTCTAAAAAATAACGTTTTTTTGATATAATTTTAAAAGTAATCGTCCGAAAAATTTTAAAACTACATTTCTATTTAGATTTCATGAAACTAATATTATTTAAACAAAATTTACATTTTTTTATAAAGAAATAAAAAAGTTACAGCAGTTTTAGTTTGATTTTTAAGAAAAACGTTTTTTTGGTATAATTTTAAAAATAATCGACCGAAAAATTTTAAAACTACATTTCTAATTAGATTTCATGAAAATAATATTATTTAAACAAAATTTACATTTTTTTATAAAGAAATAAAAAAGTTACAGCAGTTTTTGTTTGATTTTTAAGAAAAACGCATTATTTCTAAAAAATAACGTTTTTTTGGTATAATTTTAAAAATAATCGACCGAAAAATTTTAAAACTACATTTCTAATTAGATTTCATGAAAATAAAATTATTTAAACAAAATTTACATTTTTTTATAAAGAAATAAAAAAGTTACAGCAGTTTTTGTTTGATTTTTAAGAAAAACGCATTATTTCTAAAAATAACGTTTTTTTGATATAATTTTAAAAGTAATCGTCCGAAAAATTTTAAAACTACATTTCTAATTAGATTTCATTAAAATAATATTATTTAAACAAAATTTACATTTTTTTATAAAGAAATAAAAAAGTTACAGCAGTTTTAGTTTGATTTTTAAGAAAAACGTTTTTTTGGTATAATTTTAAAAATAATCGTCCGAAAAATTTTAAAACTACATTTCTAATTAGATTTCATGAAAATAATATTATTTAAACAAAATTTACATTTTTTTATAAAGAAATAAAAAAGTTACAGCAGTTTTAGTTTGATTTTTAAGAAAAACGTTTTTTTGGTATAATTTTAAAAATAATCGACCGAAAAATTTTAAAACTACATTTCTAATTAGATTTCATGAAAATAAAATTATTTAAACAAAATTTACATTTTTTTATAAAGAAATAAAAAAGTTACAGCAGTTTTTGTTTGATTTTTAAGAAAAACGCATTATTTCTAAAAAATAACGTTTTTTTGATATAATTTTAAAAGTAATCGTCCGAAAAATTTTAAAACTACATTTCTAATTAGATTTCATGAAAATAAAATTATTTAAACAAAATTTACATTTTTTTATAAAGAAATAAAAAAGTTTCTGCAGTTTTTGTGTGATTTTTAAGAAAAACGTTTT